>NPHX01000687.1:105322-121993 GCA_002271815.1 Eimeria falciformis
TGGGAGGTTCCCAATCATGCTCTACGCCTTTTTAGTTTCAGTAGGCGTCCACGAGGATTACAAATTCCATATTGTCGAGAACCTTTTTTGAGTTTGTCAGCCGGTGAATGCGCTGAGCAAGCTCCAATGATGATAGTTTGGATAGCGCATCCTCCCTGTGTGAAGCAGAGAATGTGCCAAGGCGGGCACGAGGACCAGTCAAATCAATGTACAACGCATCGGTCGTTTCCCACCCCTGGCGGCCGTGTTTTAAGAATAACTCACATCGCCACTGAAATGGAAATTAAAAAGTAGGTGGAGAGCTACGCTGATCGGGAATAATTAAGTTTGACGGTTTGGGTGGGTCTTGACGACTGTTGCCATATCGGAGTGTGACCGACTGCTGCATGCACATGGCGAGCCTCGAGGTAATTGTCCTGCTCTTTTCAAATGACCAGAATCATTTGTCTAGCTTTATTCTTTAGGAAATCTGAGATCAGGTCGGAATTATTGTAAAACTAGAGACGAGACAAGCTTTTCCGTTTCCATCTTTGGGGAGGTCCTAAACATGTGACAGGCCTGCTGAATAATGAAGTATCTGTTTCCGTTTCTGGCGTAGCTACTAGCTCAATTGCTTTTACAAACGTTGGTTATTGTGTAGGATGTTTCTGATGGGGACCAATTTTCACGAAGTGGCCTGAGCCGGCAACAAGAGGGGGCCCGATGCCTTGCCCTAGTGGAGTCTACACTCACTGGGACCACCCCTGCTGAAGCTTCAGAGCTTACTTGCATTGGCCCCGGGCTTGTCATTTTTGTGAGGCCCTGAGCGTTGCTCATGCGTTCACCCTAGCATCTGGCTAGCCCATGGAAGACCGCTGAAGTCGACATTGCTCTAGTTTGCTGGTATAGGGAACGAAAATGGAGGTTTTAAGTCGTCTTATGCTTGTAGCTGTTATATTCGTTGCAGCCACGCTGGCTTCTGGAGCAGGGACGGGTGGCGGCGCGCTTTACATTCCGGGATATGTCGTTTCCTTCCGAGATGTCCACAAAGCTGTCCCCTTATCAAAAGTAACTATTTTTGGTGGGTGTTTGGTGTCTGTGCTTATCAATGTTCGCCGAAGACATCCTAAGTCGAACACGCCAATTATTGCGTACGAGTTGGCAGCGATCATGGAGCCATTCACCCTCCTTGGTGCGGTCATCGGGGTGCTGTTGAACATCGTAATGACGGATTTGCAAATCCTCGCTTGCCTGGTGATAACGCTTTCGTTCACGAGTTACAAGACGTTCAGGAAGGGCTTGGCTCAGCGCGCTGAAGAGACCCGTGTCCTTGCGGAGCTTAAACGGTGCCGCCTAGCTGAGCAAGACACCGAGCTAGGCAGTCAAGAGTCGACGTCCGTGGGCGAAAATAGATCGGAGCTGGAGCACTTGTTGCCTCAAGGGACAAAGATGCACCAGGCAAATACTGAGCTTTCCTTGGAACCTTCCGCGAAGCCAGGGGAGTCAGGTGACACAACATATTTTGCCACAACTGACCGGCTCTTGGACCTTCAGGAAACCATTGTCCCTACGTCACCCCGAGACACGACGCCCGAGCTTTCTTGCCGCACCTGCGAAATAAGCTTTGCCTACTTAGTCCTAGATTCGTTTGTCAATGTTGTCTTGCTTATCCTCGCTGGAGGACCAGTAGCCGTGTTCTGCGGTTCGCAGTGGCAGCAAGGGTGCATATACCTATTGCTAACAATGCATGTGCTGGGCACTTTTCTCTTCACCCGCTGGCTTATGAAGAAACAGGCGCAGTTGGAGGAAATGGGCTACAAAAGAAAGGATGTGTCGGAGGGGGGCTTGGGATGGTTGACACCTGTCACGGCATTCGTATACCCTCTCCTTTCGCTGCTTGCCGGCGTCCTTGCAGGGGCAATCGGAATTGGCGGGGGCTTGGTGAAAGGGCCCTTGTTGCTGGAGATCGGTCTGTCGCCGTTGGCTGCGGTGAGCACTGCGAACTTCATGATATTTTTCACCTCCTCTGCCAACACCCTCCAGTACGCTATCCTTGGACGCCTGGAGCTGACGAATTCAATATGTTTTTTCCTAACGGCATTCGCAGCTGGGGCTGTCGGTATTAGCTGCGTGTTCCACTTCATGAAAACCACGCACAGACAGTCCTACCTGACGTTCTTGCTTTCTGTTGTCACTGTGGTGAGTCTTCTCTGCATGGTCGGGTCGTTTGTACATACCCACTACTTTATGCCCCCAGGGCACCTAAAGCTCTTGACACTTCAAGATGCATGCGAACAGCAACAACATGCTGGGCGCCTTCTTTTCTCGCATTTTTAACTCAATGCGTTCTAACGGATCTCAACTGCTCGTTCCATGGTTCGTCTCCAGGGAACCGCTTACCCATTTAAGCAATATTCAGTTTAGATTACGGGAAGACTTCTGCCTTAGATTGGATTGGTGGCGCAGGTCGGAGTTGTTGATCCTCCGTAGGGGTGGTCCATTTCGTCTCGCCAGATAGCGTTGTGACCAGTTTACAGAATGACGAACTCGGACGTTCTCAGAAACCACATGTTTAATTCAAACCCTCTTTAAGGAATGCTAGGAATCAAGCAAATCCTACCGAACGATACAGCTCTACTTACTGCGTGTCTCCCACACAGCGGCGCCATTCATTTTGCACAGAACAAAGTAGGGTACTCTGCATTAAAAAAACGATTAGTTCTCAAATCTGTGCTGCGCCGCCTGGTGTGTTGACGGGATATTGGGTCACCCAGTCTGCCCCGGCAAGCCAGGAAATGTGTACCTTTGCAGCAGAGCCGCACTGTGACACACTCCACGGCCACTTACGAACTCCACGGTGTTAAAACAATTCAAACCCGACTTTAACTTGTATTCACGCTATATTCGTCACCGCAGTTGCGGGATTAACTTTACTTATATTGCTCTCAAACAATGGGGAATAATAAGATAGCATCATGGACTGTAACCTGTTTAGGTCGTCTTGGCGTGGCCACACCTCAGTATTCAACAAAGCGACGTAACCGCATACTGAAACCTCGGTCACAAAAATATATATGCAGGAAAACTAGGAACGCTGCCCCACAAAAAATCAGAAAGTAGAATAAAACCTCTGGATGCCTGCTCCAGCCAGCGGCGATCTCCACCAAACAATCCTGCAGACAGACAAACGACAGAAGAAGCACCTGCCTCAGCTAACACAAGCGGTGGCATTGACACCCACCAGCGACCGTCCGCTGAAATTGTGGAACAAACCGAGAAAATTGAATGGATACCTACAAAAATGCCCCAAGCCGCCACGATGATCGGAAGTGAGGCAAACGGCGCTGCAGCACACCGCGCAACTATAGAAAGGACACCCCATACATGGGCGCACAGCTCATCGGACACGCAAAGCAAATGCGGCTGAATCATCCTACAATCCTGAATTGCTTATGTACAGAAGAAGGCAGTAAATGTCGTGTTCCTGAGCCTACCCGCGTACAGTGTGCACGCGTATCCCCAACTCTCAGACAGATGCAAGAGGAAAAACATGAAAATCCCTGCCGCCAGAAGCAAGAAATACCACTTTAGCTGCGCAAGGCAGCTGCTCCCTGCCAGTGCCTCCACTGTTTTGTCCTGAAAGACACAAGCGTCATCTCCCTAACGCAGTCTGTGTGAGCACAACGAAGCAGTGGTATGCAAGGGGGAAGCAAAGACAAACGAGAAGAAACCAAAGGAGATGGATTGAAGAAAGACACAGGAGCGACACTTCATGAAACTCATTAGGATGAACGCGTTTGAAAAACAACTCCTTAAGGTGTCTACGTACCAGGATGTTCCAGAGCGAGACGAGCATCACGAAACAAAACAGCAGGGCTGAAGTAGAAAGCGCATCAGACTCCACTCTCCTGCTGGCACACGAGCCAGGGTTTGAAGCAACAGAACTTGCCATTGTCGAGCTCAGCACGGCCAGCGGCAAACGTGTGTAACGCGCAGGATGTTGTTTGCTTACCCACACTGTGAAGGACCGTACTAGTACATGAGCGGCGGTGACGAGTCTCATCCAGAGAAGTGAACCAACTGCCAATGGCAGTCCAGAAAGCCAAACGCTTGAAAGCAACCCCAACGCTGCAGCCAATGTTCCCCGGACTAGCCACGATGGCTAGGTCGCATCCCTCATAAAGTGAACAGGCATCAAGAACAGAGATGGTGGCAAGGGATACACTGGTTTCACCCGCTGCCGTAAAATGCCCACTCCTCCCGTATGCCGAGCCAGCTGAACACGTAATGCGCGAACGAGGCGTGAGTTCCTTTCCCATGCGATCTTGCAGAGAGTCTTCTTCGTCATCTGCTGCTACATTTTCTAAATCGATGAAACACTCAGGGCAAGGCTCTGTATTCGCATCTCCAGAAGATGTACTGGCAGTATGCAGGACACCCTGCTCGGAGGCTGGCTCCCAGTTTACCTCCATGGGCTCCTGCCTGGTGCACCCAGTTGCTTTACCACTGGCAACCAGGCCAGCACAGGCAGTCGTTGAAACTTCACACAGAGACTGTTTTAATCCTTCTATTTTTCGTGGATGGTGCAATTGGTTAGCGCATTCGGGAACTGCCGATACACATTGTACTTCTTTACGGGCATGCAAACTGTTTCGAGGGGTGCACTCATCCTGAGAAGTGTGGGTTTTTTTAAGGGCCCCATCCAGTCCTCCACCGTCAGGCACTTCTTCATCCCGGAAGTTCAGTGCCGTTTCCAGCGCACTGAAGCATGGCGGTTTCATTCCCAGAAGGCAAGACTTCAGATGCGCGATAATGCAGAAGCGAGGAAGAGGCGATTCTCATTGTATAAGCTAATAAAAACGACCAGGAGCGTAGCCCCCAATACGCTGTGAGGGCGGCTGCTTATCGCTCTTTAAATTGTAAGAAGATTTTTTGGAATGCTGGAAGGGGCTTTTAGCTTTATTCCCAGGCTCAACACAATCAGCCCTCGTCCATGCAGCCACAGCAGTTGTCGGCGATGTCTTGTAGCCTACCGTGTCTCATACATCAATACCTCCAATGCCTCAGGATATTTATTTTGCTTTAAATAATGCCTCTTGACTCGATGAACCCCATGGCGAATTGTGGTGTCTTCCTGCAGCTGAACGCTGTTGTGCGATCTTGTGCAGTGGGGTGTAGACACCTGAGCCATATACCACATCAGTTATATTAAAAGCACTTTTGCGCTTGCCCGCACGAATATTTTTAAATGTACTTGGCAGTAATGTAAAGCGCTGATGACTGCTTACTCCAACAGGAACTTCACAGTAAATAAGCACGACACCCCGTAAACCTTTCGTCTATGTGGTGAACAACAAGCTTGTTTCAGCGCTTTAAAACTACTTTTTAACTCTATCCACCATCTCGATTAATTCTCATAATCTTGTATGAGTGCTGAAGAGCGATTAAGAATTGGGTCTTAAGTGTGGGTCAATGATGCAAAAAATTGCTTTTGAATTTTAGTTAATTTTTGACATTTTACCTTTTAAAAAATTGCCAAAGACAAAATTTGATCGGCGGTCTTCTGAGAAAAGCGTGTGCTGGAAGCTAGTTTGGGGCTTTGAAGCCCCATTCGCAAACGTAGCTAAAGCCATAAGGCTAGTTCTCAATGATTCCGAAAAGATAACTGTTTTATGTACATTTCATATTTGAAAGCGTACTAAATGGAGCTCAGAATCTGTGAAAACGTTTAAAGCTACTTATAGGTTCAGGAGTGACGTAACTTGCACAATAAAACTGGCAGTGGGGCTGAGAAGTTCATCCTGTTGCGGGGGCAAATGTACTCATCTTTCCAACACACTCACGGCCTATGCTGAGTCAAAGCCCTAGCCTGTGATGCTTAAGATGCGGTAAAGGAAGTTAGGCTAGCTAAGCCAACACTTAATCAACATCGATATAAAATAAATTGGTGTTTGTGCGGGGCTACTACAGAGGTGTCATTAATTAAAATGCATGAGAGAGCCTTTCGGGACTTTGGGATCGAGATTTAAGGATCAGGAGTTGAGGCCAAGGCCTTACGGTCAAGGACTGAAGGTCAAGGACTGAAGGCCCACGAAAAGCAACAAGGCCTAAAGGCCTGGGTGCGGGAACGAGTCTGCCTGTGAAAACTTGACCTCAGGGGACCAGAGAGAACTTTTATGTTGAATTTTGAATACAACAAAGTTCTGATCTCAACTTGGGTATTATGATCGATTATTAGAAATGTTTTGCTTATAATTCTTTTAATATTTCAAGCGTCTTGAGCACCCGAGACCCTGTGGATAGGGATTACGTCGGGGTGAGAAGAGTGTCGAAGGCCTGGGAGTTAGGCCCTGATAGGAATGCGTACTCTCAAATACACGAAATAAAAACGTTACTTAAGGATCTATCGTTATTCAAGCTAACTCTGAGCCCTTTGCGACTTGGAGAGGCTGAGCATTGGTGGCTGCAGGACCTCCCTTGTTTGTTGGAAGGGTAAAAAGGCCTATTTAATGCTTGCCCCGTCGTGTAAGGGGCTGAGGCTTAAGTATTATTATAATAATACTAAGGGAAGGGACTTAGGCAGGGGATTGTCCTTCGGGGTTCGGGCTTTCTATGTGGCCAAAGGCATCGACACACGTCCTCACCCCGGCCCCACAAAGATCCCTAAGGAGCCAGACTGTCTATTGTGTGTTATAGAGAGGATCCTCAAAGTGCAGCCGCAGACCTCCATGCACTCAACACCAGTCTCTCCGGGACGGGCGCCCCAAAATATTATCTCATTAGCTCATCAATAACGATGCTCAATATTATAGCTTGTATAAAATAGCATGGTCTAAACTCCGAGCCGTTAATGCTCAACCCCAGCCACCAGATCATAAGTTAGTATATTCTTCCTAATTTGTGCAGCATCCCGAACCAGCTAAGTCGGCGCCTCATATCCCTACCGAGCTTACTCTATAACTAAATAAACTAATATGACAAAGTACATAAAACGATTCAGGCATAACCCACAGGTCTGGCACTCCATTCTGTGCTGCCCATCCCTCTATTCAAGTCAGTCCTTGCCTAGGGCCAGGCCAAGCCACAGGTTTTGGATGCAAGAGAGTTTCTTAGACTTAACCACTAGCTACTAAAATAGCCCAGAAGGACCTGGAGAAGTAGTTAGCCGAAGTCATAGCCCTTGCTATTCTACTGCAGCAAGAAGTACACGTTGCAGTAAAGGCAGTAGAGGAAGCGGCGCACAACATAAAGCTAGAGGAGGCAGTAAACTGGGGGCTACAGCAGTATATCACCTATCAAAAAACTGAATTGTTCGTTCTGAAGCTCCAACAAAGGAATGACACCCACCATCGCGGTATCCAGGTGAAACAACACACTGCCTCGATACCTGCAGGCTCACACTAAGGCTACCTTGGGAAGTAAAGGCGTAAAGGTATATTCCGTTCATGCATACGTTACTCAAAAAAAAAGTAATTCAAAAAGATATCGGCCAGATAAGTTGGTAAGCAAAAAACTATGTTCGGCGATCACCATTCAAAAATTCACATCCCGACGCCGCCAGCTGCCGTATACCAGGAATTTTAAAACGTGGGATAGGAACAACAAAAAACGCCGCCAATAAAAACGCGTTCAAAGCCGATTAAAAACTTTGATTAACTCTGTCTACACCCGTGGTAAGATAGAGCTGTTCAAAGGAGAACCCGCACCCCAACAAGCATGCAAACAGCCACCCACACTGCCCTCCGTGCTGCTAAAACACTCGCTGAAGGGCGTATCTACCAAAGCTACATAGCGTTATGCCCTTAGTTTGCTGTACATTCCTACAGTTACCCGATGCTGCTACCTTCTGGGTTGTGGGTTCGCGACCCGTGTTGTCCTGTACACATTCGATTCGCTACCGAAAGTGTATGAGCAAGAAAAGGGGATTATGACAAGTATCAGCAATCAGGGAGGCATCACCGGATGTTTAATTTTATTATATGTACAGCAGCAAGCAAGGGCTCTGAAGTTTGTCCTGCCTAGGCCACAATACTTCAGGCTCTCCGTGCCTCATTATTGCTCTTGCCTTTCCTCTTGCGTGGGAGTCCCCACTCCCTTTTTCTTTGTGTCATTTGTTTTTTCCAAAGTGTCTATAGCGCCTGTGGACGGTGTAGTTGTTTCCAACTTCCTGTGCACCAGTTTTGTCGGTCTTCAAAGTGAACATGAAGGGCTCACATTTTATGCCGCGCCTGACGGCATTGCTGATGTTTTTAATGTTTGCTGGACGGACTGATGCACAAATCCGATTACAATCGCCTAAGCGACTATTTGATAAATTAGTGGCATCGAAGGCGATTTCTGAAGACACGTTCTACACGCTCATCGGTTCTACGGCATCGTTTGGGACCCCTGTCTATGGCACAGCCCTCAGGTAAACGCCAGTTCTCGTTTATCCTTCAGAAGTGCGTCGTGCTTTGCAGTTGGATGCTTGGCTGGACAGCTGGGTCCTTTGGTGGGGTTTCTGATTCCATGTTTGATCCATAGTGCTGTATTTAGGGGCCGTGCGTTTTATACACCCGATGAGCGACGGGTGCAAGCCGATGGAACTGAGACGGGCTTTCACTGCGATCCTTCGTACTGCGAATCGCTGAAAATCGACATCGAATCGTGGAAAGCGAGCCAGCTAGCCGGTGGACTTGGCAATGTACGTTTTGTTTTGTTTCCTGACTCTTTTCCTCAGACGTCAGTGCTAGGGGCTGTTCCTCTTCGTCGGATTACGCACATGCACAGATATCTACATGTATATTTATTTATTTACTTATGTCAGGCCCTTGAGTTAATGTCTGTTCAGGTGATCCTGTTCGTCGATCGCGGAATTTGCACGTTTTCTGCGAAAGTGGAAGTTGCTCAGTCATGCGGTGCTGATGCTGTCGTCGTTGTTGACCACGGCACCCAAGGGTGGACCCGCGAAACTATTCGTCACAACATTATCATGAGTGATGATGGGAAGGTGGGTGTATGTCTTGTCTCTGTTGCTCTTTTTGATCTAATGGCTACCGTATTTTAACTGGCATATAATCGGATGCTTCCTCCCACAGCTGAACAACCACTTCACGCATCTGGAGTGTTGGAGTTTTAGGTGCGAGATATCCGAATTCCGTCTATTCTAATTGCAAAAGCCGATGGGGACGCCTTCAAAGAAGAGATTATGTCCGGTGGAGAGCCTGTCCTCGTTGAAGTAGAGTGGAAGATGCCTTCGCAGTGGCCAGTTGCCGTTAATTTCTGGGCTGATCCTGGCGACATGGAGGGTATGCATGGATCTGTTTTAGCCAGAACTCTCCGCAATGTTCTGTCTGAATGCGACCATTAGATCAAAAATACGCAACTGTTTCACTGTACGCATGTCCAATCCATGTTGTTTCAGCTGCCGGGTTCCTCCAGTCTTTGGCACCGTACATGTTGCGTCTTGGGGGCCACATTCGCTTCCAGACGATATACAACGTCTTTTCGTTGGGCGGCGGTTCAGAAGAGCTCTGCCTCTCCCAAGGGCTGTACGCAAAGTATCCACGTTTGTACTGTTCTTTTGAACCGAATGCACAAGTGCTAGGCCTGACGGGTATGCGGCCACATTTCCTTCTCTTTCTCCCACCTGTACTGCATGAATCATGATGTCAATGAGCTACGGAACCCCGCCGGATTCCAGCCGAAGACACGGTGTTGTATTTTTGTGTGTAGTTGAACGCTTTCTGGGCTGTGTTTCCAGGGAGTGAAGTGGTGCAGGAGTCACTTCTGCAGTCTTGCCTCTATTGGACGACAAAAGCAAGGCCTCCAGAAACGAAGGATGGAGAGTTTTCACGCGAATGGTGGCTCTACCATCAGCGACTTGGCGACTCGAGAGACGGCTGTTCCTTCAACGGAAAGGTGAGAGGAGGAACTTCATTGAACGAGCGCTTTTTTATGATGGATTAGATGGCCTTTGAGAAGCGATTTACTTTTAGGGGTTATCGGAAAGCAGCCTGTCGCACCATTTCTCTCTTTAATTCATTTCTTCTATTGGAAAATTGTTTTTGCTCCGTTTCGCCAGGACAAAAACGCGTGGGGCCCCGCTTGTTCTAAGCGCGTCCTTTCTGAGGTGCTATCAGCCGGACAGCTTCGCGCTGTAGAGCTCTGCATGGGCGATGAAAACGGTCGGCGCCTGTTGGATTTCTCCAAAAACAACCGAGGCTGGACGATGGTTGCCATGACCATTAATGGCTCAAGGTATGAAATTGCTTTTTTTATTGGTTTTGTCGCCGTTGGAAATAAGCCATTGCAACCGAAGTAACTCTTTCTTGAAAACTGCAGTAGATGAGGTTGCTAACTGTTTGTTGTGTCTTCTCATGGATTCGGATGTGCAGGTACAGCGGACAGTTGGCCGCAGAGCCTGTGCTGCGAGCTATTTGCTCGGCTACGACGCATCCTCTGACGCGGAAATACCGTGCAGAAGAGTGCAACGATATCGTCGTGTAAGCCCCATGCGGATAGCAGCACATTGCTTCCCTGCATGCACCGGTCATGTGCCGCAACTCCCTGCTGCCTTGTTTCTTCCAGAATTTTACATCGCCACAGGCGTTATTTTGCTGTGTTCTTTCTATCGTGAAACCATTGGTCCATCGTAGTCGGTTAGCCGCCAATGAATATTGAATTGTACATTTTCGTATTGTTCCCGTTTTGGGCGTTGTGCGTTTTTGTGGCAATCCCTACCAATGGCCGCGTGATTGGTGTTTAGAACATTTACGGAAATAGGAAGTTCCCGATTCCTTGCCCTATACATGGTGGAAAGCAGTCTGCCTGTAGGCGATGCGTGCGGTCTGATGCATGCAGCGACACGCATACACAAGAGGCTCCATGGCTGCGTTCAACGCCTGACTGGCGCAGCATCTTTTTCATTTTGTTCCTCGTCGTTGTTGTTTGTGCTGGACTTAGTTATCTGTATTTTCGATTCGCCAAACAGCAGCTTGTTGATCGCATGCAGCGGCGAGTGCAGCACGAAGTTCATCAGCAGCTACAGCTGTATCACCGCATGGAAGAACCAGGAAAACCTGCGCCAGGGGAGCGCAATCCGCTTGTCTAACGATTTGGGGCTAAGGGCTAATGTGGGCGAATGTGAGCCTTGGTGTTGACGTTCTGAAAATATGGGGAAAGGCAACGACACGAGTCGCTGCTCCCGCCTCTTCTTCAGGGATGCCGCAGCAGATCTGAGGCACTCAACCGGCAGCCCTGAAACCTGCGTTTCCCGAGGAATTCATAAACAGAGTCCTTGAGGTACACAGCAGAGAAGGGAGGGCAACCCGCATATTTTTGCAGTCGTTTGACCGTGATTGTCTCCAATTGGGTCCATGGTAGCCGTGGTTCAACAGAGTGCACTTGCCACATATGGGCTTTGTAGTCTGTTGGTGCGAAGCTTGTCGGATTACTGGGTGCCAGGCCGACTGGCCTTTACAAGGCGAGGATGGATATCATCTGCTGTGTAACGTTTGCATTATACACAGCTGCTGTAGCGACATGTTGACCGCAGGTTTATGGCGTATTGCGGCAACGAAGTGCCAAATGGCTTTCGCTTTCCATTTCTTTGCATGTGAAGGATCTGCTTTTTCAACGAAGGGGATCAGCCAGATGCAAGTTGCTTATGAGCTATTTGAAAGCGTTTTCCTCAGAAAAGACAACGTATATTTAAGGGGCTCGTTTATATTCGAGTTAAAAGTGTGCATTACGCCTTTCAGGAGATTAAACTTTGACTTCGGATTCGTTGAGAAGCTGGATGCGTCATGGAAGCTGGGCCTCACAGTCACTGGCAACAATGCAGCATCAGCGAGTTGCTTAGTGTGTGATATTTGAGACTCTGTGGGGGGCCGACCCTCTAAGCGTCGAATGACTACTCTCAGGAGTAACTGAGCGCGTTGAAATGAACGAAGGCTCTCTGGACTCACAATATAAAAGAGCGTTGAGCTGCACGGCTTCGGCGCTAAATTTGTCTAAGTTACTTTCCGTCCGAATTCTGCACGTTCCTTCTGCTTCTCGGCCGAGGTAACCGTTTGAACTTGCGGGCTGTTAAAGTCTCTCAGCCTCACAGCATCCATAACAAGCATATTATGTGCATGATCATATTTAATAGTGATTGTGTTTCCAATGCATCGCAGTTTCCACTGCATTTTTCATGTAACAAAACCACGCATTAATTAATTACTGAGGCGGAAAGCAGTTGCCTAACAACTACCTTGGCTCTATACTTGTGTATATTAGGGTCTTTTCAATGCTTGCAATTTTTAGGTGTCTCCTTCCCCCTGACTCTCGGCTCTCCCTAAACCACTCTGGCTTCAGGAAAACGGACTAATTGCAGAGAATGTGCGGATGGGGACTTGCAGTCGACTGCCTAGGATGTTCTATTTCAGGTTTTTCCGTTTGCCTGTCTCTGGACAGACTGAACGAGCACAGTCAGTGGGAGTTGAGACCAACCTCATCATCAGGTAGTTGAAATCCAAACTCCACCAGGAACTGGGCCTCTAAGGACAACTAGCGTTTTAATGAGATATTTCTAAGCTACCTCAGCCCGAAATACGTGTGGGAGAGAGGGTCTGGGGACTAGAAACACTCAGTGGTGAATCGGTTGTACTTCGGCCTCTGAGTAAATGCCATAAGTGCTAACATGAAACAATTACTTGAGAATAGTTCGTCGCCAAAAACGTCTGCCCTTATGCGACTTGCCTCTCTGCGGCCATGCCGGCCAAGAACACGCTAAAGGGGGGAGGGGATGCGGCCAAGGTGCAGATGGCCTGCATATTCGGCATGCATCCATCCGAACACACAATCCGGAAAACTGGACTACCTCTCTTCACACACATAGGCTTAATTTTTCCACTGATAGTTACGTTAGGACATTAATTACGGCAATTATAAGTGACAACAAAATTAACAATCCTGCCATATCGAACATGCATGCGCATTACCATACTAAATTGAGGGTGTAGGGTTGGGCTGCTAGACAATTGTAAGTGATAACAAACAGACAAACAGTGTAGTATCGAAGAACCATATTAACAAGCTACATTGAGGGTGGAGGGTTGTGCTGCTATTTTTCGTCTGCCAACGAGTAGGTGTTATGAAGACTTGCGGTGTACAGACACCTAAAATTCACTGTAAATGCATAGAAGCAGTGAGCAATGAGCCGGTCGCCATAAGAGTAACGACACTGACTAGATCACTATTCGGCCGAACGCCAGCCAGAACAAAAACTGCATCCAAAAGACATCCCCAAAAGACCAATCTGTGTAAAATATCCTCTTCTCCTCGTTAAGTTCAGGGAAATACATTCAATAATAAGAATACGCCTCCACACCCGCCAACGAACCTCACTTATTCAGACGGGGCCCCGATGAGAGCGCCTGGCAAGGGGCCTCTCTAAACCACATGCACCAGCGTGGCAGATAGTTGATTGGTGGGCTTCTTGAACGGGATTCGCTTTATTATTATTTTCTTTGAACAACTCTTTCCTGCGGTCAATTAGCCACTGGCTTTACCCTTCTCTGGTGTGCGCTTACTACTCACTGGTGCGGCTGGCGACACCAGCAGCCGAAGCAACCCGTGGCCTTTCCGGCGGCAGGGAAAATGGATAAAAAATCCAAAAGTGTCTGCGTGTGACAGGCAGCACTGGGATTACTCGTGCAGGGTTCCTTGGGGTGTATACGCCTTGCTAGAAAAGTTGCTAATAACTATTTTCTGTTGCTGCTGTTGATGTCTCATTCGGCATTAAGAGGCTGCCAGTGCGACCATCTGTTTCCTGCGGCCAGGGACTCGTCTTTCCGTCTCATGTGCAGCAGCAGGGCAGGAGAAAAAGTTCTTTTTTCTCAAACACCTAACAGGCTTACTTTCAACAAAACACAGAAGTCCGTTGAACCCTCATCAGCCCGGCTGCTGCTGTAAGTTCCTGCCTCTTGTGCGCTGACGAGTACCGCCATAAGAAGCAACAACGCGGGCTTTTGCAGCACCACATGGCATTGGAGCTGCGGCAACAAAAACAAAATCCTCAATGAAAACAGCAGCAGGCTGCTTTTAACAGCTGCACTCCGCGCTTCTCATGCTGCTGCTGCTGACGCTACTGTTACTACTCTTGTTTGGTGGCTTGAGGTGTCTCTACAGGACGCGTCTTTGGCAATGCTACGAGGCGCACGGCCTCTGGCGCCTCCCGCCTTTTCGATTTTTTCTGACCCTTTCGAGCAACTCACAATTCAGCAGCAAGCGGAGCAGCAGCAGATGCACGCCTCAGAGGCAGCAGACGGTCTTCCTTCAGCCAACGGAAAGCCTTCTGATGACGGCAGTCTTTACAGTCCCACTAGGAGCAGCAACATACAGCCAGCCAACTGGACTGGCAGGAGCAAGGACAGCAGCAAGAGCAGCAGCAGCAGCAGCAGCAGCTTAGACACTCAAGCTGAGGGTGAGCGGCAGCAAAATGCGTGGTGGCCAGACAGTCAGACGGCCTCTTCAGCGGACGCTGCGAACGGAAAAGAACAACTGCAAGAGAGCGAGCAAGGACATCAAGAGCAGCAGCAGCAGGAGCAGGAGCAGGAGCAGCATCAGGTATTTTCCGCCTTCGTGCCCTGGCCTGGACGAGCTGACGCCTCACAAAGCGCAGTAGCAGCACAGCCATCTGCCGCGCTGATACGCCAGCTGCAAGTGGTGCAGCAGAAGGGCCTCGCCGCTGCTGCTGCAGCAAGCAGCAGCAGCAGCAGGAGTCATCAGTCCTCTGTAGGTCGCGCTGTGTGGCGTCAGGCCTCCAAGCTAAAGCGGCTAACCTCCAATTTTCTCTCCCGTTCCGCCTTGACCTCTGCTGCAGCTTTCTCCTCTCCGCGGCCAGCAGCAATGCCAAGCGCCTCAGGGGTTCTCAGGGAGCCCCGCATTCTTGTGGGGGAAGACGCGCTGCTTGCAGAGCTTCCTCTGGAGGCGGAGGCCACCCAACGATCCCTTGAGCCTCTCTTTGCCTGGTAGGATGAGACCCAACTTTCAGGTGTATCTACACCTCACATGCTCTGCCTCTTGGATTTCGTTAGGCTGCCTGCCCGGCAGAGACATACGGAGGTTTAATTGTCTGTTTCTCTTCTGTCTTTTATCATCTGTTCTCTTTTCTGTTTTCGTGCTGGTCTGTCGGTTACCTGCATCAAGTTGAAAATGCAGCAAACTTGTGGCGGAGTGTTTCGTCGTTTCTAGCCGTGTTTCTACCTGAGGTTTATGTGCAGGTCTCGCAGCCTTGAATGGATGAGCAAAGGCGGCAGCAACGCGGAAAGCGGGGTGGTGACTCTCTTGAGCCACTCGTCTCCGCTAAAAGCATTTATCTCCGATGAAGGAGACAGCAGCGGCCGTGCTGCTCCTGTCTCCGCTTCATCAGCAACAGCAGCAGCAGCAGCAGGTTGTTCTGTGAGCAAACCAGCCTCAGGGCTTGTGGGGTGTCCGTACATCCCGGCCTTTGAAGAAATCATCCAACAGCTGGGGCCCCTCATGCCGAGGTAAGCCACAAATCCCGCTGAGGTGTACATACACCGCAATTCCTTGCCACCTCTGCTGCTGATTCTTGTCTTCTGCTGCTGCACTGCATGCCCTCCCGTAGGCCAGCAAACGGCGCCGGTGATGCGGCAGAGACGGGAGAGAATCTTGCTGTTAGCAGCGCAGCAGCTGAAGAGACAGCAGCAGATGCGGCTGCTGCGGTGGAGGCTGGTGCTGCTGAAGAGACAGCAGGAGCAGCACCTGCTGCAGCAGCAAACTGGCCAAGTGCCAAAGAGGCTCTGGCTGTTGCTGGCTCCCCAACTGGAGTAGCGCATGCAACAGCAGACGCACAAGCAGCGGCAGAGGCAGCAGCGGAAGCAGCAGTAGCAGAGGCAGCAGCAAGAGACTCGGGGGGCCTTGGGCTGCTAGCCACAGAGACAGGAGACAGCGCAGAAGAAGCAGCATGTTTAACAGAAGGCTATGCAGAGGAGGCAGAAATGCCGCCCTTGGAGGAGACACCTGAGGCCAAGCAGCAAGTGTCTCCGCATGCAGCAGCAGCAGCAGATGCTGAAGGCCTAGCTGCTCAAACAGAGGAAGCAAACCAAGCAGCGCAAATAAAGACAAAAACAACGCCAGAAGAGGAGACAGTGTATGCAGCAGATATGGAAACTGGCATGGTAACAGAGACAGTCATTGCAGACGAAGAAGGATCAGAAGCAGCAGCAGAAGCAGCAGCAGAAGCAACAGAAGCAGCAGCAGAAGCAGCAGCAGAAGCAGAAGCAGAAGCAGCAGCAGCAGGGCTGAAAGGGCCTTCTGCAGATGAAGAAACTGCAGGAGTGACGTTAGCAGACGCAGGAGCAGCAGCAGCAATAGCAGCAGCAGTAAGTGAGCCTGTGGCTTTTTCGCCTATAGGAGATGAAGAGACGGCGGCGCCACTCGGCACTCCGGGGATGGTCTCCATTGAGGTTGCTATGGCAGAAGCGGGTGTAGAGGCACCAGGAGTAGAGACAGCAGATGTAGAGACAGCAGCTGCAGTAGCAGCTGCTGCGTCTACTCCGAAGGAGTCGGCTTTCTTGGGAGACGATTTGCAAGAGGCGTGCCCGACAACAAGCTCGTGAGGCATTTCTTCCGTGGCCTTATGAAGGCTGCGGCCGCTGCTGCTTCTGCTGCTTCTGCTGCTGCTGCTGCTGCTGCTGCTGC
>NPHX01000687.1:122141-137380 GCA_002271815.1 Eimeria falciformis
CTGTTGCTCTTTCACCCTGCAGAGACACAGAGAGACAGGGAGAGACAGGGGACACTTGGGATAGGTGGAAGGTTGTTGTTGCTTTTTCTCGCTGTATGTCTCCTCTTTTACTGTATCTCTCTGCTGCTGCGTGCTGCTGCTGCTGCTTGCTGCTGCTCTTTGCTGCTGCTGCAGGCGTCAAGCGGGGAGTCGCTGCAGCGAAGAAGACGGAGAGACCTTGGAGGCGCACCAGCTGCGTTTGGGTCTGTCGGAGTTTCCTGAGTGGCTCATGCAGGTGGACGCAGATGCCGACGAGGATCGGCAAAACCCATACAAGGCCGTGCGGCTGAGGAAGTAGGTATTCGTGGCTGCTGCTGCAGCAGAGTGTACATACACTGAAGCTGTCTCTTTCTTTCTCCCTCCATCCGGGCGGTTGCTGCTGCGTGTTCTTTCTGTGGTGTTGGGGGTTTGTCTGAAGCTGTTGTTTACTGTCTCCTTCTCTTGTCCTGTCTTGTGCAAAGGACGGGTTTGAGGTCTTACAAAGAAGGCCCAGGGGCCGACGAGGCCGCCGCCTACCGCATGCGTTCCCGGCTGGAAGGCCTGCGGGCCTACGGGGGGAGGGGCAAGCAGCAGGCGCGCCTCAGCAGCGGCGAGGCAGCAACACCCGAAGCAGTCAGCGGAGACAGCAGCCGCAGCACCTCACGAGCACCAGAGGCGCCTTGGCGGCAGAGACAGCAGCAGCAGCAGGCGCGTCTTTCTTCAAGTCAAAGCACCCGAAAATCCGGCAGAGACAAACACGCCAGTGCGTTTCTCCTCCCACCTGATAACGACACGCAAAATAATGGTGAGCTTCCAGAGACTGTCTTTGTCTTCTCCTGGCTGCATGCAGCCTGCTGCATGCAGCCTGGCGGAGAGAAGGGCGGCACAGAGAGAAAGCCGGGAATAAACTTTTTGTTGAGACCGTCGGAAATGCCTTAATTTATTTCTCCTTGGGTTTGTATAGGGGTGAAAAACAAAAAGTTTTTTTTTGTTTCTTCAGAGGCTCCGCCGCCTCCTTTAGCAGAAGGCATAACTTCTTCTGTCTCCGCCCTCCGCGCTCGATTCGAACGAAAACGATCCGACTGGTTCCAGGGAGAGGTGAGCAGCAGACTGAGACACAATCCGAACTAACTCCTAACTGCACAGACACACCCTGCTAGCTGTAGAGACACACCCTGCTAGCTGTACGGACACACCATCCTAACTGTAGAGACACAAACTGCTAACCGTAGAAACGCAAATTGCTGCACAGACACACCCTGCTAGCTGCAGAGACACACCAGCTGAGGGTCGGCTGGCAACAGCCTTCTCGCGGAGGGGAGAGCGATAACAGCCTCTGGTGGCATGCGTAGACAGGCGCCAGCCCCTGCTTCTCTTTTTCTGTCCCTGCCAGCAAACCTTTATACTTTTTATGGAGGAGAGATGCCGGCTTAGCCACCGAGGCAGCAGTTTTGCTGCAGCGCAGCAGAATTTGTTTTTTTGTTTTTTCCCTGCCTGCAGTTCGACCGATTTTCGCGGCGCACTAGAAATGACGGAGAGACTTAAAAGGCAGAAGTCGGATCAACCCGCTGGCCTTAACTTGGCGTTTGTTGCGTCTTGCAGCTTTCCACGCAACTCAAAATCAAAGAAAAAGAAAAGGGTCTTTGGTCCCTCGGAAGCTTTTTTTCTCGAACTTCCAACCTTGCCCAGATGCAGCAGGCTGGCTATGCCCTGCAGTTGCTTATACAGAAAGTATAGTATACATAATGTATATTATACAGAATGTCTATTACACGAAAACTATAATCTACATGATGCGTATGATACATAATGTATATTGTACATAAAGTATAATTTACACCGAGTATATTGTAGATAATGTATATTATACATAATGTGCAATATACAGAAATTATGGTTTCTTCGGGGTAAGGCTAGTGTTGTATGTGTGTGTTGTGCCGCCAGAAGGCGACGCACCAAAAGTGCCTCTGTAGGCGTGGTTTATGCTGCGTCCCCGCCAACTGCCCATTTGCAGTGGCGTTTTTTCTGGCACGCCAATAGCAGCTGACAGCGCTGGGCCAAAAGAAAAGGTTAAAACATTATTAAACACAAATTAAACCAGCAGCCCGTCTTTGCCTCTCTACCCAACGCACCCTGCGTCTCCTCTTGGGCACTCCAAAAGGTGTTTGCGACTAAACACAAATTTGAGATGCAAAAGGCTCAACAGCTAGCTAGCTAGCTAGCTACAGAGTAGGCTGCGTCCCTAATATTCTGCAAGCAGTGCCGTTTGCAGCTAAGGTCGCAAGATGACTCGCTGCCAGCAGCATCCGTGGGGAGGAAAAAAGCCAGAGGGGCCCGGGGCGCCTTTGAACAGAAAGCATCGTGTATGTCTTTTATCTGTCTGGCTACATGAGGAATGGTGGGTAGAGACAGAGAAGGCTAAAGAGGGCCGCCCAGAAGAGCAGCAAGCGAACTGTCCAAACCTTCAGAAATATCCCGCGTTAAAACGGCAGATTCGGAGGAGCCGAAAGGCAGCACTGCAGCGGCACCCCCCGACTCCTCAGCCTCGCAGTTCCCCAGCAGAGCGAGCAGCGAGCCGCCAGCAGGCGCTGGGTGCAAGGCTGCACACAACACAACAAACAAACAAGAAAATTAAAACCCTTTAGCAACAACAGGCAGAAACAAACGAGGGAAATCAAATGAACAACATGGAATATTTATTAGGCATCAGATAAGCTGCATGCATTATTAACAGCCCCAAAACGCCACTGGCTGAAATGCAGAGAAGCAGAAAAAGAGCAAAAACAAGCACTCTTCTCGCTATTCTTGTGGTGAGGGTTTTCATGAAAACAATCGCATGCAGAACGCCAAGCCCCATTTCAAACAAGTACAGCGAATATTTAGTTAGTTTCTGATGTTGGCTCGGGAGGCAAAGGTGCGGCGGCATGCTGCCCCAGCCTACTGGATGGGGGGGCAAGGGCCAGCGGCGTTTGCGGCTTTGGCGGCGGCTCTTCATCGGAGTCGTTGAACGGCTGACAGTGAAGCTCTCGGCGGATAACCCCGTGGAGCTGAAGACCAAGAAACAGAACATTTGGGTAAGAAAAATAAACAGGAGAGAGAGAGCTATTCACAGCTGGGTTTATTGCTACTGGAGGCCACCACACCAGGAGGAAAAGCTGCAGAACTTCTTTTTAACGAACTGTCGTCACTGGTTAGCAAGCAAAAACAAAACCGAAAATAATAATTGGAATTGGGATGTATAGGCACCTGTTCGTATGTCTGGAGAGACAGCGCGCGTTTCTTCGAAAGTGCGGCTTCAACGAGGGCCGCATTTTTCTTTTCTTCTCTTTTTAATTTGCGCTTCAGCTGTGCATCCGTTACACCCGGCATCATAGTTCCAATTAACAGCAAGTCCGTCCCGCAGCAGGAGAGACAGTCATAAAACCTGCAGTTATAGAGAAACAAAACAGCAAATCAGCACTGCATGGTGTACATACACCCCAGCGTGCTGCTGCGGTCGGGCTGTTTGTTCTATTTTAAGGAGCGGCAAAAAAGGTTCATAAGCAGCAGGCAGAAAACGACTCCACGCACTTCTGCGTCTCTTCTTCCGTCCACCGCTTCCCCTTGGTTTTCTTGTAAGCGCCTTCGTAGGGCTGACGCAGCAACAGGAGTAGCAGCAGCACACAACAGGCCGTTGAGGCCAACACCAGCAAAAAGGTTAAATGCCCAGCAGCAGCTGCCTAGCAGATAAACAGCAAGAAAAAAAAGAGAAAAGGAGAGGAAACAAAAGAGGACTGCAGCGGGAGAGAAAAAGGCAAGGAGCGGCTCCCCATACTGCTAAAAGGCTAGGAGGCAAAAGAGAGACAACAGTTGAGGTTTATAAAACGCATGCACAGACAAAAAAAGAAAAGACCTGCAAAACGAATGTCCCTTTCGAGCTCAAATCCTCCTCCACGACGCGCATCTGGCGGCTGCCTGCACAAATGCAGCTGCCGCCCACCAACCCGGACATGCCGAGACACCTGAAGACGGACGCAAACTCCGCCAGACAAACTTGAGGGTTTTTTGGCTGTAATTTACCCCTGCTCAGGCTCCACTCTGCTGCTGCTGCTGCTGCTGTTGCTCCTGCTGCTGCTGCCAAGGCCGTCGCATCCCACCTGCAGCAGAAAGCCTCTTTGGGCTCCTCCGCAACCACCACATTCCCCGACGCGTCAATCCGCAGAGAGCCGCCACCGCCTGCGGCAAAACCAACGAAAATAAAACAGAAAAAAAATAATAAAACAAAACAGCAGCAGCAAAAAACATCGAAAACCACGCGCAGCAACCTGCTGCATGCGAGACTACCACTTTACCGCATGCAGCAAACGCACTGAAGTCGTCTCCTGCTGGGGCCTCAAAAAGACCCTCCAGCTCTGCGGCGCCTCCCTCGCCGGGTGCAGCAGCAGCGCTGGTGCTTTGCTGCTTTTGATGCTGAGGCGCTGGAGACAGTAGCAACGCAAATGGATCGTCACTGGCCTCAGCGCCGCCACGCGCAGCCTGCGGGGAAAGCAAATACCACATATACCCAAAAGCAGGTGCATAGACACCCCAACAGCGACAACATAAACACATCAGCTCCGCCGCCAAAGCAGAGAGGGGACTTACGTCACTTGCTGCAGCAGCAGCAGCAGCACTCCGAGGTGCTGCTGCATCCGCGGCTGTCTTCTTGCGTCGGTTGCGTACCACCAAATCCCACAGAGTCAGCGGCTCTGCAGCAGCAGCAGCAGCAGGGCAAAAAAACGCATGCAGGCGAAGCAGAGTCTGGCTAGCGAGGGAAAGAAGCCGCAGCAGCAAAAAGCAGCAGCAGCCGCCTAACGCACTGCTGCCTCCGCTTGGCCTTTCCTTTGAGCTCGAGGCCTCTTCTGCTGCTCCGTCGTTAGCAGCAGCAGCAGCAGCAGGAGCAGCAGCAGGAGCTGCAGCAGCGGCATCTTTGTCCCTGCTGCTGCGGTAGCTCCGATGACTCGCCAGCTTCCTGGAAGCAGCATTCCTACGCCTTGCTGTGGCACTGTTTCTGCTGTTGCTGCTCTTTCCAGCTGCGGCTGCTGCTGCTGCTGCTCCTCGCGGGCGCCTAGGGCGCACCGCATGGGGCTTTCTGCTCTGCCGGGGACAGAAATCCTCGTCGCTGCTGCTCCTCGCAGCAGCTTCTGCATGCGCGTCCGAGACTGTGCCAAACAAGTCAGCACAGCAAGCAGCAGTAATGGCAGCAGCAATAGCAGCAGCAATAGAAGCAGCAATAGAAGCACGAATAGCAGCAGCAATAGCAGCTGAGAAGGGGCGGCCTGCTGCAGCAAGGAAGCAGAAACTACCTGAAGAATACTCTGAATCGTCGCTGGCGCTTCCACTGTCACTACTGCTGCTGCTGCTGCTGCTGCTGCTGCTGTTTTGATTCCTGCGTCTCCTGGTGGTGCTTGTGGGTGTCTCCGTTTGTTGGGCCTTTGGCGTGGCAGCGGGGAGGCCACGGCCTCTCTGCTGTTTGCTGCTAGAGTTGCTTCTTTCTGTCTCCAGCTGTATGCGGGCTTGCTGCTGCCGCAGCTGAGCTATTTGGGCCTGCTGCTGCTGCACGTTGCGCTCGTGCTGCTGCTGCTGCAGCTCCCAAGTGTCTTCTTCTCTCGTAATGCCGCTTAATAAAATCTCCCTCGCCGCAGCAGCAGCAGTTGCCGCTGCTGCATGTGCTGCAGAAAGAGCAGCAGCAGCAATGTCTATCATTGAGGCCTCAGCCCCATCGCCGCCGCCGCCGCTGCTGCTGCTGCTGCTGTTGCCAGCTGGAATTTCCAAAGGTACGCTTGGCGGCGATAATGGGAAGTCATCCGCTGCCGTTGCTGATGCTGCTGTCACTGCTGTCGGGCCGCCATCCTCTGCTGGAGTTGCTTGGGCTGCTTCCGAAGCGGCAACAGCAGCAGCAGGAGGAGGAGCAGCACTGCAAGCTTCTCTCAGACGGCTATTCGACGACGCCGGGAAGGCCTCCTGCTGAGGCACCGAAGCCCTCTGCTTAAGCGAAGGGGCCCCCTGCTGGGCCTCTGAAGTCCCTTGCTGAGGCGGAGAGGCCCCCTGCTGCGGCGGAGGGGCCCCGTGATGAGGCACTGAAAAAAATGCAGGCCGCCGCGGGGGAGCTGCTGCAGCATCGGGCCCAGCAACCCAGCCTGGAGACGGCACGCCAAGCTGCCGCTGCTGCTGCTGCTGCTGCTGAGAGAAATGCTGCTGCAGCTGCGGTGTACCTGCTGAAACTGCTGCTGCTGCCTCCGCTTCGCTGCCAAGTTGGCGCGCAGCAGCTGCAAACGCAACAGCCGAAGGAGAGTGCGAGGGGCTGAGAGAGCCGGGCATTGCATGCTGCTGCTGCCGCAGCTGCTGTTGTTGCTGCTGCTGCAGATGCTGCAACTGGTCTGCTTGCTGCTGGTAAGGCTGGTGACGCTGCATAAAGTGCTGCTGCTGCTGCCAAGGTTGTTCTGGGGGCTTTAGTAGGTTGTGCTGCTGTAGCTGCTGCTGCTGCAGCTGCTGCTGCTGCTGCCGTGGGTGGTGGTGCTGCATAGACGCATGCAAAGGAGGCTGAGGGCTTAGGGGCAGTCCTGCTGCAGCAGAACTGGCAGCAGTAGGAGTTGTTGTGGTGTCTCCAGCAAGCGAGCGGCGCAACAGCCCAGGGGACGAGGCCCCAGGAGGCATCAGCCACTGCTGCTGCTGCTGCTGCTGGGGAAAACGGAAGTTCTGCGGTAGCGCTTGCGGCGTCTGGTGCAACAATTGTGGTTGTTGCATGTGCTGCTGCTGCTGCATTGGCTGCTGCTGCATTGGCTGCTGCTGCTGCATTGGCTGCTGCTGAATTGGCTGCTGCTGCATTGGCTGCTGCTGCATCTGCGGCCGCATTTGCTGCTGCTGCTGCATCTGCTGCTGTGGCTGCATGCGTGTGGCTTGAAGTTGGTGGGAGGGAACAGGCTGCTGCTGCTGCTGCATGTGTGGTCTACTGTGCTGTTGCGTAGGATAGGGTTGCTGCTGCAGCTGGGGCTGGCGCTGCTGTTGGAGCAACTGCTGTGAAAACTGGGGGCTTTGTGTGTTGCTGCTGTGCTGCTGCTGCTGCTGCTGTTGTTGCTGCTGCTGCTGCTCCATTTGTAGCTTCCACGCCTCGTTGGCCTCTCTGGCGCGGGACTGAAAGGCCCTCTTCTCCTCAGCAGACAGCTGGCGCCACCTGCACAGACACCGCAGCGGCAATCGGAGTCCGTTTGCTGCTGCAGCAGCAGCAGCAGCAGCTGGGGAGAGACAGGGAAGAATGTTGAAATGGATAGATAGCTAGAGACGGCTGTCTGTGCTATTTCGTGTGTGTCTTTCTCTGCGTCTGGCTGCGCATGCAAAAGGTGTCTCCGTTTGTCTCTTCTTTCCGCCAACCTGTCTCCAATAAAAGTGTTTTGTTCACTGAGAGAGGAGCCACAATCAATGCCTTGTTGTTTGCAGTTCATGCGGGTCTCCCGCGCAAAGAGGGTAAAGGCGGTATAGCCTCGAGTGCCCGTGGGCTTCTCGCTAGCAGCGCCTCTCTTTCTCTTCTTCCCTACTGGCGGCAAAGGGGGTGCTGCTCCCACCTGCTGCTGCTGCTGCTGCTGCTGCTGCTGCTGCTGCTGTGGCTGAGGAGACGCCTTTTGGGGTGTCATCATGCTCGCGGCTGCTACGGGAGTAGCAGACGGTGAGGGCTGCTGCTGCTGCTGCTGCATTTTTCTCTCATCTTCCTTCGCCCTCTCGCCAGCTGCAGCAACATAGAACCCAGCAAATGCAGCAGCAGCAGCAAGGCGATCACAAACATACATACAGCAGCAGCAGCACCAGCAGCAAGGCGATCACAAACACGTATACAACAGCAACAGCAGCAGGAGGTTGCTGACCTGCTAGCCTGTTGAGTTGTTCGGCCCTGCGGCCCCAGGCTTCTTTTCCGTCTTTCGAAAGTGCATGCCAAAACTTCGCCACGCAACTCGTCTGAAAAAACACAAGCAGCAAACAGCAACAACAATAACAACCTTATTCTAATCCTTCTCTCCCAGCAGCAGCAGCAGCAGCAGCAGCACAGAAGCCCACCTGCTCGGGAA
The DNA here is from genome assembly GCA_002271815.1 of Eimeria falciformis. Lineage (NCBI taxonomy): Eukaryota > Apicomplexa > Conoidasida > Eucoccidiorida > Eimeriidae > Eimeria > Eimeria falciformis. The sequence continues at coordinate 130,238 of NPHX01000687.1, forward strand.
GCGTTTCTCCTGTGAGTTTGCCGCTTTGGATTAGCTCGAGCCTTTTCTCCTTGGCAAATAAGGCCCAGCCAGACATCCCAATCCCTAAAAAAACATCAAAAACACAAAAACACAAAAACCAACAGAATAACAAAGCTACAAAGAAAGATGCATGCACAGCCCCAAACACCCCAAAAAACAACCAACAACAACACTAAATGCATGCGCAAAAACAACTGCTGCTGCTGCTGCTACCTTTGCGCGAGTTTTTCTTGGCCTGCACGCCCAAATTGCTGCCTTTGCTGCCAGCAGCCTGCTGCTGCTCGCCGCTTAACAAACTTGCATCAGATGGCCGCAGGCCGCTAGCTGATGCGTCTGTCTGCTGCTGCTGCTGCTGCTGCTGGGAGGTGGGGCCAGCAGCGAGCGGCGTTGCTGCTGCTGCGACTCCTGCAGCAGCAGCAGCATCTGTTGGTTGCTGGCGCTCCGTCAGAAGCAGCTGTACAGCCATTTGATGCAGCAAGTGCGGCTGGTCTTTTACCTGCAAAACGCACAAACAGCAGCAGCAGACACCCCAAGTGCTGCTGCTGCTGCAGTTAGTGCTGCAGTTACTGCTGCTGCTGTTGCCGTTGCTGATGTTGCTGCTGCTGCTGCAGTTGCTGCCTCAGGAGTCCGAGGAGCCAGATGAAAAGGGCAGCAAGAAGAGACAGTAGGAGACAGAAAAACATAGGAGACACCTTACCGAGGCAAGCTGCTTAGGTAGCTGATTTACCACATGCTTCGGCAGCCCATTCAACCGCCCCACCACCTGCAGCAAAGTGCGTGCTGTCTGCTGCTGCTGCAACTGGTGCTGCTGCTCCACCTGCTGCTGCTGCTGCTGGCCCCACATATGCGCTACGGTGTGCAGCAGCGCCTGGCGTGCTGCTGCTACATCAGGGTCAGGTGCAGCAGCAGCAGTAGCAGCAGGAGCAGCAGCAGGTGTTCGGGAGCCCAGACGCTGAAGCAGCTGCAGCAAGCGGCTTCCCACCTTGGTGCCTTCTGCTGCAGTTGCTGCAACAGCACTGCTGCCTGCTGCTGCTGCTGCTTCCCCCAGCTGCGAACAGTCGACCTGCAGCTGCTGCGCTGTCAGCAGCAGCGTCTCTACTAGCAGCAGTGACAGCAGCTGCTCTCTTTGCTGTACAGACACCTGCGGGTTTAGAAAGGCGGGGATCAGCTGCCTGCGCTCCCGCAGCAGGTGCAGCAGCAGCAGCAGCAGCAGCTGCCGCTTCTGCCGGGGCAGCAAAGGCTCGCGGTGTTTCTCCAGCTGCAGCGTGTGGCGCTGCAGCAGACTGTCAAGGGTCCGCAGCAAAATTAGGGCCTCCACCATCTCCTCTGTCTCCTGCGTAGCCTCAGCAGCAGCAACACCTGCTGCTTCCAGCGCAGCTGTCTCCTCATGAGACAAGGCCTCTGCGTCCCAAGATGCAGCGGCAGCAGCAGCAGCAGCAGCAGCTCCCATTGCTGCTGCTCCCGTGCCCTGCGTGCTCTGGGCTTCGCTAGCAACATCTACACACTTGCTGCTGCTGCTGCTGCTGTTGCTGCTGCTGGCTGCAGTAGCAGCAGGCTCCTGCGAGGTCGGTTGTGTGGCCTCCGCTGTAGCCGAAGCTGCTGCGGTGTCGGTTGCTGTTGCTGCTACATGCGCTGCAGCAGCGTCAGCAGCAGGGCCGCTGCAAAGCTGCAGAGCATCCCGGGGCCTCTCTTGGACGAAACAACGCAAGATGTCTTCGTGTGCGGCAACAGCGGCTGCAGCAGCAGCAACAGCACAGACAGCAGCAACAGCAGTACAGACAGCAGCAAGAAGTGCAAATGCCGCCGCTGCCTCAGCAGGCAGCAAGGCCCCCACCGATACTCAAAGCAGTCCGCAGAGCACAAACTGCAGCACGAACAGCAGCAGCAACTGCAGCAAAGACAGCAGCAGCAACTGCTGCACAAACAGCAGCAGCAACTGCTGAACGAACAGCAGCAGCAACTGCAGCACGAACAGCAGCAGCAACTGCAGCACGAACAGAAGCGGCAAAGTCACACCTCTTGCAACCTCCTCCAACGCATTGGCGCACTGCGGCACTTCGATTGCCGGCAGCAAGCGGGGAAAACAATCTTCTGCTTCTGCAGCAATAAACAACAGCAGCAGCGGTAGCAGCAACACCTCAACGCCTCAGGCAGCAACCCCCAACCCTCAGGACCAGGAGCAGCAAGCGACAATTTGCATGCAGCACACAGACGCTCCAGAGGCGAGGCACCTGCAGCAACACCTGCAGCAACAGCCTCAACACGCACAGCAGCAGCAGCAGCAGCACAGACAGCAGCAGCAGCAGCAGCTAACCCTCCAAGAATGGTTCGTGCTGCTGCTGGTGGTTTGGCAGGAGCGGGAATTCGAGGTGTCTCCGATGAGGCCTCGCCTCGAGGAGGGAGGACTCGCCCTCCACCAGGGAACGAGGGGGGCAGTGCCAGGGAGCAAGCAGCACGCTGCTGCTGCAGATACACTTGCGTCTTGCTGCAGCAGCAGCAGCAACACCCTTGCTTTGCTGGCGCCCGCTGGCTCCTTTGCGGCGCCTCCCACGAGGCCCTCGGCGGCTGGAGCTGCTACCCTCTGCTGCAGTGCCCAGTGCCGCTGCAGCAGCCTGTGGGGTTGCTGCTGCTCCTGCTGCTGCTGCAGAATCTGCTGCTGCTGAAACTGCTACAGCCTCAGGTGTCTTCGAGCAGGCGGCTGCCGCAGGGCCCCCTGGTGTTGCTGCAGAAGCACCTGTAGGCGCAGCGCGAGCTGCTGCAGCACAATCTGGTGCTGCTGCTGCTGCAGCTGCCGCTGCAGCAGTTAGTCCCGTAGCATCAGCAAGGCTAGGCACAGCCGCTACCGGCAGCTCTGCTGGGCCGCTGCTGGGGCTGTTGCTGCTGCATGCGGGGAGTGTATGTACAGCAGCTTTGCTGCTACTATCTGCCAGGGTGCTGCTGCCCGCATGCAGCAAGCCTGCTGCTGTTGCAGCATGCCGTAACGACACCTCGCAATCCCGGCTGCTGCTTCCGCTGCTGGGGGGCGCGGCCTCCAGAGGAGGCTCGTGCAGCAGCAGCAGCAGTTGCTGCTGCTGCTGCCGCAAGCCATGATGAGCTGCTGGTGCTGCAGACACCGGGACAGCCTGCTGAAGCAACAGATGCAAGTTTTGTTGCTGCTGCTGCTGTTGCTGCACTGATGGCGGTCCCAGCAGCAGCTGCTGCGTAGCCTCGGGGTGCAGAGGCTGCTGCAGCTCCGGCACCAGCAGCAGAGGCTCATGCGGAGGCTGCAGCAAATGCAACGGTGGAAGCTCTTGCATGGTTTGTCCGCAGCTGCTGCTGCTGCTGCTGCTGCTCCGCTTGCTGCTGCTGCTCAGTGGCCCTTGGGCAGCGGAAGGGCCCTGCCTAAAAATGTGAGAATATTTTGGAAGCCATTCGCATGAGGAAGGCAGCTGCAAAAAACTGCGGTGGAGTGTACGTACACCGCACAGGGAGCCCCCCGTCCCGAGGCAGCAGCACGTGCTGCTGCTGCTGCTGCTTCTGCAGTGTCTGCTTCGGCTGCTGAGGAGTCGGCTGGCGTGCGTGGTGTAAGTCTGTGGAGTTACTGCATTCTCTACATGCAGCAGGAAGCTGCCTTTAAAACGACAAACTCGCGCTGCTGCAGGTGCCGCAGCTGCTGCTGCTGCTGCTGCAGCTGCTGCTACATTCCCTGCTCTTGCTGCTGTCTATACAGACCAACTCAGACTTTCTGCAGCAGGCAGCCCTAGGACACAATTGTTGCAGCAACAGACACAGCAGCAGCGGAATGGAAGCAGCAAAACTAAAGGAAGAAACACTGCGGCTGCTGCTGCTACTGCTGTATGTACACTAGAAAACTGTACGCTCCCAGAGGAGGCCCCTGAGAGATTTGGCTGCGCTGCAGCAGACACGTTGTATCCACACCCAAACAGAAAAGGAAAAGCTACAAGTGCCTCTTTTCGTGGTCATAACACATATAATAATACATTTGCTGCTTCTTTAGTTTCAGCAGCAGCAGCAGCAGCAGCAGCAGCATGCTATACAAAGCCACCACAGCTCCCTCTGTGACTCAGGTAGCTGCCGGCTTTGATTAGTGCATAAGCTTGAGCCCATCCTCCAAACCGTATTTTGAGCTGTATGTACACCTGAAGCAGCGGAGTTTTGTTTCTTTATTAGGGAGAAAGACACGAGACTAACAAACAGTCATTTCAGGCAAACCCCCTAAGTCGGCCTTTAATGCAATTGAGGCCCTTCTGTCGACAGGGGTGGTCTGATTTCCTCTTGCATTCTTCTTTTACTTTGTCCCTCCCGAGGGAGTGTTTTGGGTGTACAGGCAGCTGGTGGCGTTTAGAAGCTTTAGCGATGCACAACAGCGCCGCTGCCGCCAGCCCGCCACCGGCTGTTGGTACACCCGGAGAAAATTCTCCAGCAGCCGTTTATGCTGCAAACAATGCGGCGCATCACGCAGCCCCTTTGGTCAATAGTGCCAAGAGCAGCAGCGAGAGCAGCAGTAGCTGCTGCAGTGGGGTGTATGTACAGCGCAAAGACGAGTTTAAGAGTCATCCCTCGGCCTCCTCCATACGCCACTTACGGATGGAACTCAACAGTCAGGTGCGATTTGAGGCTCGCGGGGATTTGCTGCGTCGGCTGCGGGAGGAAGCAGAGCAGCAACTGCAGCAGCAGCTGCTGCTGCACGGCCAGGAAGAGCAGCAAAACGAGCCTTTTACAAGGCCATCCGCCTCCCACAGCCGCACACGCCGGTCCCCCCAAAGTGGAGATGGGTCTACAGACAGCCAACCTTTGCATCAGCTGGTGACGCACCCGCAAACGATCGTCGATATACCAGAAGAATTCAGATCGGGTGAGAAGCTGCTGCCTCTTGTGTCCTTTTCCGCAGCAACTTGCTGCTGTTGCTGCTGCTGCTGCTTCTTATTCGTGTTTAAATAGTTGTTTTGCTGCTGAGAGATACTTTTGGGTTTTTGTGTCTTGCTTTGTAAAGCTGCACTTGTGCTCTGTCGAAGGCAAGGCAGTTCGTTGCTTCTGCTGTCGCTACACTCGAATGCCATTTTGCTGCTGCTGCTGCGCTGCGTGTATTTAGGGGAGTATATGGTGGCTCTGCGGCCAGAGGGAAGGACTTGTTTGCTGCTGCTGCAGAATGGCAAGGGGCGTCTGTACGATAAGAAAGGCCTCGTGGTGTTTCGTGTGCAGTGCAGAGGCAGCGCAGAGGCAGCAGCAGGGTCTCAGGTGTATGGACACCGCTTGCATGTGCCGGAGCAGCTCCGCCTGCCAGTGCAGCCGGAGGAAATTCAGCAGCTGCAAAATGAGGAGTATCTCTTTCTGTCTTCCGAGGAGAGGCAGCGGCTTTTGTTGCAGAAGGCCAAGAACTTTGACATTTATCAATTCGGGCGGAGTGGGGCAGCAAAAAGCAGAGATGTGGAGATGGCCGTGGAGGAGCCAAACACCCCAAACGCCGAGCAGGACGAAGCTGTTGCTGCAGATACACCCCCCAAAACTGCATTTAAGAGGCAGCAGCAGCAGCAGCAGCGGCAAGATTGGCAGCAGAAGAAAAACAAACCTCCAATGCACATTCTGCCCGTAGGCATTCTTTCAAAGGGACTCACTCTGCTGGAGTGCATCTTGTGTCCATACAGCCCAGCGAACATGCAGTACTTCAGCAGGCGATACGCCCAAGACGGCGACGATGACGCAGCAGCAGCAGCAGCAGCAACAGGGCTGAGGACAGAAGGCCCCTGGAACACCGAGGAGGAGAAGCCTCTTTGGCAGTTGCTGTTTGTCGTTGATGTTCTCTTTTTGGGGGGAGTCATGCTTGGCCACTGCGAATTTGAGTGCCGACATTTCTTCCTTAAAAGCAAGTGGGACATTCCCTCTGTATACAGGGTCACTTTGGCCATATGCAGGGTCACCTTGGCCGTAGGGAGGGTCACCCTGTTTCCCATCGGGAGGGTCACCTTGGCTATAGACAGGGTCACTTTGGTCCTCATAGGGAGGGTCGCCTTGGCTTTGTGGAGGGTCACCTTGGCCATAGTGAGGGTCACCTCGTTCTCAATGGGCCGTATGAGGTCCTGCTGGGGGATGCAGGCCATGGAGGTGACCCTCGGGGCATCATGTGGCACTGCTTTTTTACTGGCATTTGCCTTGTCTGCTGTTTCTGCGTGTGGTTTTGGTTGTTTTGAATGTGCGAAATTTTATTCCGTAGCCAGCTATGTGTCTGTATACCAAAGAAGTGCATGCATGGTATGGTGGGTATGAGGGGAGGGCGCGCCGTGCGTCCAAAAGTGCGGCCTCTAGCTGTCTGCTGTGTGCAGCTTGCCTCGCTTGTTTGCTTCTTGGGCTTCGTCTTTCTCACAGGCTGCCGTTTCTGTAGCAGCCCTCAGCAGGATGAAATGCGTCGGCATGCAGAGGCTGCTGCCGTCTGGCCTGGGGCTGCAGAAGCTGCAAGATTTGCACTTTGTTTTTCTGCAGATTCGACGAGTCGCCGGCAAGCTTCGCGCCGCTGCAGCTGCTGCCCTTCATGGAGGCAACGGCCTCGCATTTGCACCTCCTCTTTTCAGGGTGAGACGAAACAGAAGCTGAGCTGGGGAAAGAGGACTTTCCACTCGCATGCAGTGGTTTTGGCACAGAGCGCTTTGCATGCACCGGATCCATCCAGACTGGCGTTGCACTTTGGGGCTGGTTTATGAGTTGGATGTTTTCCTTGCTGTTTCTGCATTTCGTCTGTTTCTCTGGCTCCCCTTGTGCGTGCAAGTTTATCTTTGCCGTGAAGTGTGTCTCAGCGCCTATGTCTTCTGGTGTCTGTCCACCTCTCTCTGCAGCCTCTTTGTATCCACAGGTCGCACCCTTAAGGGCCTAACTTTACTCTTCCTCACATGCGTCTGTCTGCTCTGCCTTGCGGCGCTGCAGGCCGTTCACATATCCGCCAGATGGCTTTTTTTTCCAGCACAAATTGTCTCCCCATGTTGGCGGCCACAACCCTTTTGCTCATTGCTGGAGAGACGGCCGTATCTCGTCCGTGCAGACACCCAAAGGACAGATTCCCCTACTAAACCTTAAACCAACGCACGCCAGCCTATAAACCCCTCGTGATCCCCTCCCTTCCCTCCCCCCCCC
>NPHX01000687.1:155551-189839 GCA_002271815.1 Eimeria falciformis
GTCTGTGTGCCTGTATGCATGTGTGTGTGTATATGTATATTTGTCTGTCTGTATGTGTATATAAGTGCACATGTGTGTGTTAGTCTGCGTGTAACTGTGTTTGTGTGTATGTGCATGTGTATGTCCAATGCAGAGTATTTAGTGAGTTGGAGTGTCTTGGTGTCTCGGTTGTTTTTGTTGCGTTGCTGCAGCGCCTTCTCCCCTGCGGCGCAGCCTCATCGATTGGGCCTTAGTGGGTCTCTTTTGGCTGCTGCTTTTCTTCAGCTTTGTGCTGGCAAGGCCTCAAGACTTGCCGCTGTCTATTGCCCTTTGTGTAGTTGTGGTTTCTCTTTCTTACCGCTACGGAGCAGCCCAAGGAGACAATTTGTCTCCTTGCTGCACCGCTGCCCTTCTGCCCTACGGAAGCAGCGCCCCCAGCAGCAGCAAGAAGAGCAGCAACCCAGCTGGCCCTGAAGAGAAACCGGCAGCAAAGCAACTGGCCATTCCTTTGCCAGTGCTACACTGCAGCACAAAATTCCTCCCAAAACCCACACGACCCAAGGCTGCTGCTGCTGCTGCCGCTGCTGCTCCATCGGGACAGCAGCAGCTGCTGCAGCAGCTAACCTCGCCACGTCAGGCCACCGCGTCTGGCCTTGCCGCAAGCCAAGAAGCTACAGCGGATGCAGCAGCAGAAGGAGCAGCAGCAGGAGCAGCAGCAGAGTGTGTGGCTGGCTACCTGGCGAGTCCGGCTGCTGCATCGCCGGAAGAGGATACAGCAGCAGCAACAGCAGCAGCAGAGCCTGCCCCTGAGTGGCGCCTCTTCAGAGATGCGATGCACATGGCAGCAGGAACTTTTAAACTTAAAAAGACGCCCATGGGCTCCAGCCTACAGCAGCAGCAGCTGCAACAGCAGGAGCAGCAGGAGCACCAGCAGCAGGAGCACCAGCAGCAGGAGCACCAGCAGCAGCAACAGCAGCAGCAACAGCAGCAGCAGGCAGAGGCCCTCCACGCCATTGGCTTTTCCAGTTCGTTTGCTTCCGCTGCCTCTCGTGATCTGGCGTGCAACCGCAGCTGGTCAGCTGCACAGACACCTCAAGTGCTGCCTGCGAGTCCCCTGCCAGCAGCAGCAACTGCAGCAGAAGCAGCAGCAGCAGCAGCAGCAAGTGACAGAGGCAGTTCTCAGGATGGCGCGTGGGATGCTGGCGCTGAGCCTGGGGCTGAGGCAAGAGGAGGAGGCCTAGGGGTGAGGCAGGCTGTCTCCGCAGAAACGGAGACAGTCGCAGCAGGAGGAATTTCGGCAGGCCTTTCGAACAGCGGGGGGGGAGCTGCCTCTGTGCTGCAGACTCCCTTTGGCGGCATTCGGGTGTCTGTACGCACCAACTCGTGGGGCGGCGAGGAGTGGCCCATCTTTGCAGACGATGAGGCGGAGCCGCTCCTTGCTCAGCAGCTACAGAACTTAGTGGAAATTTTCACTATGCTGCAGGTCTGCTGCTCCTGCTGCTGCGGGTGTTGCTGCTGCTGCTGCTGTATCTGTTGCTGCGGATGTTGCTGCTGCTGTGTGTGGTGCTGGATGCGGATGTGTTGTGTGTGGTGTTTGGTGCATGCAGTTGTTTTTTGGGCATTCGGCGCAGTTGCTGGACAAGCTGAAATATGCCTTTAACTGGGATGACCCTCTTCTGACGTTTGGGTCTGTGGTGGTGGTGCTGCTGCACGGAGCCTTCTTGTCGGTGCTGCTGGAGCTGGGATCGTTGCTGCCCCTGCGCTACTGGCGGCTTCTCCTCTTTTGCTGCATTGTCAGGATCGCTCTCCTCCGCAGCCCAGCAGCAAAGGCTTTCGTCTCCAAGGAGCTCGGCAGGACAGAGGCTCTTAGGCAGCACCTGGCCTCAGCAAAAGGCAGCAGCGCGGAGACAGCTGCTGCTGGGGCTGTCTCCCGCATGCAGCCGCCGCAGACGAGCAGGAGTGTCTCTTCTGTGGGCTTTGCTCCTGCTGCAGCAGACAGCGCAAGCAGCAGCGCCTTGCTGTCTCAGAAGAAGTGGTTTGCTGGAATTCTTCGCCGGCGACGCAGCATCAGAAGCAGCAGCAGCAGCAGCAGCAGCAGCAGCAGCATGTGCATGCAACTGCAAGCCCCAGACGAGGCAGCAGCAGCTGAGAGCGGAGTGCAGCAGCAGGGTTTAGAGGTAGAGGCGTTGCTTGCCGCCGAGGGTAGCAGCAGCACGGCGAGCGTTCTAGAGGATTGGTTTTTGGGGCTGTATGCATTTGTGTTTAACCTGTCCTTCGCTTTAAGCCGGCTGCTGGGCGCTCTGGTGTACAGACACCTGGTTGTGCGCCTGCTGTGTTTCGGGGAGAGGATCTTTGTTTCTTACGCGGGGCTGCTGGCCTTTTGGTGGATGCATCTGCCAGAGCAGAGAGAAATCGAGCACAGGCAAATCGCTATGTCGCAGCTGCTGCCATCCCTTTCCGTGTTGCTGCCCCCAGAGGAGCGGGAGGCAACAGCTGCGAGACAGCAGCAGCAGCAGCAGCAAGCAGCAGCAGCTGCTCCTGCTGCTGCTGCTGCAGGCACTTGTTCCCTGCCGGGTGCTGCAGTTGGGGTTCCTGCGTCTGCAGTTGCCGCTGAGGGCGAGGAAGGCGTGGCCCATCCTGCCAAGCCGCACGGTCTGTACACCCGAGATGTTTATCACTATCTGCGGCGCTACTGCCGCAGCAGGTGGCAGCGGGAGAACCCTGTGACTGCCCAGCTGTATGCTGCTGCTCCCTACCTCATGCCTCGCAGCAGGAGCAGCAGCTTGTGTCTAGAAGAGCAGCCAGAGGCAGCAGCAAGTAATGAGACAGCCTCGCATGCGTCTCTCCCCGTGGAGACTCTGAATAATGTGGCAAGGGCTCTCTCTCTCAACTGGGGCATGCCAGAAGAGCAGCAGCAGCAGCAGCGGCAAAGCGACGATTTCAGCTTCCTTGAGCAGCAGCAACAGCACCAGCTGCTGCAGCAGCAGCACCAGCACCAGCACCAGCAGCTGCAGCTGGGCCACTCTTCCTCCCTTAGCAACCTGACGGCGCAGGGAGCTGTCGACAGGCTTGTATACCACCCCGAGTTTCTCTCGTGGCAGCGGCGTCTCCTCGAGAGGGGACAGCAGCGAGGCTCTGAGGAAATGAGCGACGACGATCAGCAGCTGCAGCAACTCTGGTTCCCAGAAGGAGGGCAGCAGCAGCAACTGCACCAGCAGCAACTGCACCAGGAGCAACTGCACCAGCAGCAACTGCACCAGGAGCAACTGCAGCAAGAAGACCAGCCGGCGCTGCTGCAGCGCGGGCCGCCGCAAGAGGCAACAGGAGGCCCCTTTGCTGGCCTCGCATTCCCCGGCCTGAAGAACCTCTTCGGACGTAAGCCACGAGACAGCCCTTGAAGAGATAGCACAGGCCAAACTCCTCCTGCTGCAGCAGCAGCAGCAGCTGCTGCTGCTGCTGCAAAGAGTCTTTGTGCGTGCCCACAAGCAGAGAAGCAAAAGCTGCTGCATATGCTGCAGCACAGCTGGGAGCATGGGGCAGCTCCCGTTGAAACGAGAGACAGCGGTGATTGCTACTGCACTGCAGCAGCAGCTGAAGCAGCTACAAAGGAAGTCTGCTGCTGGGTTTGTTCTCCCCACCTCTCCTTTTGCTGTCTAAACTGGCGCTGGGCACCTAGCGTAGGCCGAGCTCAGGAGACAGACAATCGCTGCTGCTGCGTTAGGAGACACAATCAGACAGACAGTAGCGATTCCGGAGAGAGAGTGGCCCCTCAGTTTGTTTCGGGAGGCTGTCAAGTTGCTGCAGCCGCTGCTGCTGCAGCCACAGCTGCTGCTGCCGCTGCTGCAGTTGCAGTTAGCTACAGCTTGCTGCTGCGATACAGCAGGTGCAGCAAGAGGAGACAGGGTAGCAGACGCAGAGAGCTGCACAGAGAGACAGCCGGAAACAGGCGTCCTTTTCTCTTAGCCTCCACCGGAGGCTTTTTTCAAAGCCCCAAAGGTTGCTCCCTAGAGAGCAGGAAAGACGCTGCATGCAGACACAAACACCACAACTCCTTGCGCTGCTGTTCTGTGGTTTCCTGCAGATCCACACGCAAGCAGCAAGGAGACTAGCAGCAACAGCAACAGCAACAGCAGCGGTAGCACCATGGCTAGCAGCAGCACATGCGCTGCTGCAGCGCCAGCACAGCCGATGCCGCAACCTCGCCCTGGCCGCTTTGCGGAGGAGACAGTTCCTCACCCTGTCTGCGTTCAGCAGCACAGCATGCAGCCACAGACCCAAAGACAGGCAGGCGGAGGGTCAGCAGACACCCCAGGTAAACACTGCTGAGCTCATCGCTGCTGCTGAATGCTACATTTTGGCTGTCTCGACACTCCCGCTGCTGCAGATTCCGTTGCGGTTGCTGCAGCTCAACAAGAGAACACCCACCGGCCAGCTGCCCTCAAAGCACATGCAAACCCCCTCGCACAGCTGGAGTTGGACGGCAGCAGCAGCAACAGCAGCCAGCATGCCAATGGACTCCTTGCAGGTAAGCTCGACGCAGCGAACTCTGCGGGCTGCGCCAAGTCTCCTCTCAGCCATCCGCAGCACAGCGGGCAGCTCATGCAGGCAGCTTCTGCTGCAGCAGCAGCAGATGCTGATAATGTGGGGGAGACGATGAGCTCCTGGATACCTCACGGGGCCGCGCCGCCGAGGGAGCAGCAGCACGTGCTGCACTACACTGAAGGCGCTGCACAGACCACAGATGCCCCCAGCAGCAGCAACAGCTTTCCAGCTGTGTCTCACACTGCAGAGACAAATTATACAGCAGAGGTATCACTGCAAACAAGTGATGCAGCAGAAGCCACCTCGCCAGCAGCAAAAGTGGCTTTACATGAACAGCAGCAGCAAATGCAGCAGATGCAGCAGCAGATGCAGGAACAGCAGCAGCAGAATGAGGCTGAAGATCCGCAGCTGAGAGCCCTGTGGCTCCGAGGGCAGCAGCAGGCTCAGCAGGCCATTCAACAATTGCAACATGTGCAGCAACAACTGGAGGCCATGGATGAGCAGCAGACAGAGCTCGCTCGAAAGGCCTTTCAGCTTCCATCTCCAGCAGACGCGCCTCGTCAGAAGCAAGAGGAGCATCAGCATTCGTCTTCTGGGGGTACCCACCACCTGCAGCAGCAGCAGCCGCAGCAAAGCATCAGCCGAAGAGGTCAAAGCCTCGGCAGCCTGTCTGCTGCAGGAGACAGTGCTGCAGCTGCTGCGTTGCAGGAAGGAGCTGATGCCTCACAAGAGATGCAGCAGCAGCAGCAGCCCTTTTGGAGTGGCGGGGGTCTCTGGAACGAAACTGTCTCCTTCCCCCTCGGGCCCAACAGACCTGAGCAAGACCCCCAGCGGCAGGGACAGCAGCAGCAGAGACAACTTAGCAGTAGTTTTCCCGATCTGAGCAGCTTCAGCTGGCTCTCAGGTGCTGCTGCTCCGCCTCCACAGCAGCAGCTGGCCAGGAGAAGCAGCGGGCCAGTCCTTTTGCCGCAGAGCGACAGTTTCTCTGCAGCACTGGCCTCCCTCGGCCAATTTGTTGAAAGCCTCGGGTGGAACCTCACGGCTACGCCTGCAGCAGCACCACTGCCAGCACCAGCAACTGCCGCTGCTGCTGCAGATGCTGCAGCTAACCCAACAACTGTCCCTACAGCTGGGACGCAGCAACAAACGCAGCAGCTCCAATAGTTCACACGCAATTCTTAGGGAAGGTTAAGGGCGCAGATTCGCGCTGCAGCAGAAAAAACAGCAGCAGCACCAGCAGCAGCAGTATTTTTCTGTGCGGCCTGTGCTGTCTCTGTCTTTGGCCGCTGGCTAATTTTCTTTCCAGAGGATTTTCAGTTTGTCAATAGAGGCGCTGCATGCAGGAGATGCTCCCCTCAGTCCTAAGCTCTCCCCAGTGCGTGTCTGTTGCTCTCTCTACATTTGTGCAGATCATCCGTATGTTTTTTACGTGGTTGTCACTTCTAGTGGTCCACCGTTTCTGTCTGTCTCCGTCGCACGCTCCTTTCCTTGCTACTCTCGTCACTTTCTTGTTCTCCAGGAGCCATGGCTCTCTTATCTTACTCCTGGTTCTCCCTCTGCCCCTCGCTGCCTCATCTGCTTGTCTGTTCTCCATTCGGCTTGTCTGTCTATCTGCCCTTCTTCCTGCTGGTTTGGCCTGGCTGCCACACTAAAGGTTTCTCGTGCAAACTTGCTGCGTCAGCCTACCTACTCATCACCGATACCTAAACATCTAGGCACATGCATGCAATACGCACGCAGCAAATGCATCTATTAGAGGCTCCGCTATGAAAAAAAGGAGGCGTCGAGCGTTGGCTTCCCTCCCCTCTCTGAAATTGCTCGCCGAAAAGGAAAACGAGCCGTGAATGTTGAAGGATTTCTGATCACCTGTATCCTAATAATGACAGTCCATTAGTAGCTAAAACTGAACAGCTTTCAAAGTACTTTGGGGAAAAAACGTTTGTTTTGGTGCTTGGCCAAAGAAAAAACTCGCCGAAACGCCAGGGGTGCGTCCTGACGGACATCACACCTTCCCGGTCACTCGAACAATGCCGGTCTCGGCAATGGATAAGATCGTCATTCAGTCGAGGATATGCCGCCACTCCAGAATGACATTTGTCGTTTGCGGTAGCATATAGGAGTGCTGCTGCCGGCACTGAGAGATCAACGCAGCCGGTCCTCATTTCAGCGTCTTTCATCAAAATTTGCTTGCTTTGGCAAAGTGGTGTGGTGCCTATCGCTGCCCTATATCGTTGTGCTCGTGGTCCTCATAATACGACTCACCCATCACACCTTTCTGTACAGACTTTCCCCCGCACTCTCATCCCCCGTAAGCTGTCCCAAAGACAGTCGATGCCTGTCTTTGAGGGCGCCTCTTCAAGAAAACGAAGCCCACAGTATGATGCCGCATGCAGTGGCAAAGATACCCCAGACAGTTGGAGTCGCCACGATGCAGGTATCCAATTTGGTTCAGGTTTACTTCTCCACAGTGAGGATAAGAGGTGCAGGGCCGCTGCCCTGGTAGGATTTCTGGAGCTCCTTCTAAGTGCATTTGTAATGGAAATTTGTGCGAATGCTGTTGTGTTCAAAATTTCAGTTAGTATACACCACCCTTATGAGCCGCCTTGCTGCCGAAGACAGCGTGGGGGCACCCGTCAGAGGCGAAGCATGAAATGCAGCAGGTTCAATCGGAGCCAAAAGAAACTTTGTGCTGTGCGGTGGCTCAGCGGCGTTTGCTATTAGTACGTTGGTGACGGAGGCTGCTGAAGCGGCGAGTGCCTGGCTACAGCAGGGAGCGATTTTCATTAGACGGTAGCTTGAGATTATGGCAGAACTAACTTTCCAATGCAGTTCATGTTGGTATCTGCATGCTCTACCCCTGCGCAGGGCAGTGGCCCTGCACTTCCCACCCCTCTATACCACCATAGAAAGTCTACTCTGAACCAAAGCGGTGCCCGCACCCTGTGATTGCAGCTGTCTGAAAGGGTATTTGCCAGTGCATGAGGCGCCATGCTCGTGGCTTCGTTTTGACGGGGAGGAGCCTACAAGCACAGGCATCGAACTTCTGTCTGCAGAATGCCATTTTAAACTCCTTTAGTATATGTGTGGCACAGTCAGTGTTGGTGACACTTTTAGTGTAAAGCCGATAAGGTGCACCTTCCGAATCGGATTGTAGGCCTGGCAGTGCCAAAACAGAATTTACGTCACCTTCACAATCTCTGCGAAGTACTCCAGAGTCGTGAGAAAACTGTGTAGCCTCCTATGTTAAGGTGCTGCACTGGGACGGGGATCCTGCCCGATTGGCTTGCCAGCCTTGTGACTCTCATGGTTTGCAAAGGCCCTTTCACGAAGGGATGACGCACCCAATTTCCGTGGAGTATTTGTGGCTGGTTGGCAAATTTGTGGAGTTGTACGTAAATTTCGTCTTTTCTGCTAAAAGCAACACATTGCTTTCTCATGCTGTGCCACTTCACTCAAACGCCTCAACTCGCCTTATCGAGGAGTAGCTTTGCGTAAGTTGAGATTATGTAAACTACAACAAGCCATAATAAGCAACTGAAAAGCTTATTGTAAACAATAGTTTCTAGTCAGTAGTTGGCAGGGCTTTTGGCCTCAGTCTGAGCCCCAGTCTTCTTTTTATCTTTTTATGTACCATAATGTTGGGAGAATGCTTAGGCTCTCTTTCCCCATCAGACAGCATCGGCAACGAGTGTGTGACCATTTCAAGCTAGTGCATTTCTAACTATTCGTGCATACTGCGTGTAGATAGCATACAGATATAACGGTAGTTGTGTGCGGCTAGCACCTAGTTTAGCCTGTCAAACCCACCAGAAGGAATGCTACAAAACAAATACTGTGCAGAGGCAGCATTCAGCAGGTGACGCACGGAAGGCACCTGCTGTAGTCATTTTGTGCTCCCATCGCGGCTTGGACTTTTCTACGACGTCTTGCGCCTTCAACAATTAGTACTTTTTGCTTTGGTACGCATACCCTTGTAACACGCAGATGCTTCCCACTTCGCCGTATGCTTCCAATAACTACTCTTCCACTAGATTCTTAGCGTGTCTTAGCGTGTGCAGAAGTTGGCATAGGTATGTTAGCATTCCCTATTATTCCTTTGAACACTTGAAGTGGGGGCCGTGGAGATTGTGGCTTTCCCAACTCCTTACTCAGTTACCTTATTTCTGATTGCTTAGATTGGATAGTTGACCGTCTCAAAGCGACCCCAGCTTCCAATGCACATAAAGAATTTGTTTAGGTGAGCACTTTTGAGTGCGAAACACTTCAGTGTACAAAGCTGTTTACTGGTAGTACCCATATGCCGCCTTTCAACACTGAGGGATAACTTGCAGAACTCTCAGTTGTTCGCTGCAGGACACTTCCTCGCAAGTTGAGAGGTGGCTTTCTCGTGCTGTGTTTCACGCAGCTTTTTGTGGTATTCATGTGAAGTGGTTTGTCTCCTAATACTGCCCGCACGACTGCTTTTCTCCTGAGCGCATTCCTCAAGAGTGAGCCCTCAAACACCGTATGGTTCCTCCCTCCACAGCGGCTTTTACCTTCTCAACAATTGCACGTGATCGCGGGTTTGTAGCTTGCAAGCGAGCTACAAAAACAATTGCCGTGCTGAAGAGCAGGTGCATTATCCCTCTCATCCCCCATCCACAAGCTCAAGCGCACACACCATCCACAAGCTCAAGCGCACACACAACTGTCGCTTACTAAATCAAGATGTAATCAAGTGACTCATTTTTTTTTACCAAAAAACACCTTTAATAACCATGGAATGGTGTATGGGGGCAGACTCGGCTCTTCTCACCAATATGCCTATTACTGGGATGTTGAGGATTTATGGGCATTTTTCTCGAAGAAATAATCTGCGCAAGCAAACATTGCTTGTATGCAAAATTTCAATAACTTAAAAAGAATGGGAGAACTTCTTACGGTGTGCGTCTAAGTTGTATTATATAACTTGCTTGCTGCACAACTAACGAATAGCATCCCACAGCCGACATACACCTGATTTTGAGCCCATTTGCCTCGCATTGCGCCATACCTTGTCCACATCTGCTTAAAAAGCAGAAATAGTGGAGGCAAAAAACGCAGTAAATGCTTTAACAAATAGAATAACAACATCCCAAGCCGCATCCCGCTGCCGACCAGCAGCGTTCCAAGACATTATGCTTCCCCCCTAAGACAGTTATTTAGTCATCAGGGACACCTAATGCGAAATCAGGTTTTAATCCACAAAATGCTGCAAATTACAAGCTTTATTCCACCAGGATTTGAGTGCTGAGTGGGAGCAGCGAGCAGCTGCTAAGCTGCCCCCAGAGCAGCGGACAGCAGCGGCAGCCGCTGCAGGCAGACAGCTGCACTGCTGTCTGTTGGCACTCATTATCTAAATATTTCATCATTGGTTTGTTTTCTCTTTGAGGAGTTCTGGGATCGTTGGCTCCAAGGCACAGACTTTCCCTTGCAGGGCAGCAAACGGATAAGTTCCGCCCGCTGCTGCCAAACGCCAGCAAACTTCGGCTTTCACGCCCCTGTCTGAAAGCTACCCATCGTTTTCCACGTATATTAGAAGTGTATTTTGAAGCGAAGAAGCTGAACTTGGTCCTCTGCGGAGGGAAAGGAGGCGTCGCATGCACATAGTGGACGCTGCACCAGTCGAGACCCTTCTTAACCTTTTCAAACCACATGCCCTAATATATTGTATCTCCCAACGAATGGCTTCCTTGGGGGGGTCAGGGGAGCTACACTGCCTTCCTGGGAAGGGCTTCGTTGCTGCCCGCAGTTCGCTGTCCGCGAGTCACACAGGCCGCTAGTTTTATGGAAGCCATCCCGCTTTCTATTGCATCAAGATTCGTGGATTAGGATTTATTAGGTCCCAGCAGCTACGTGTGCCTTTTTCTGGTATTTTCGGCATCAGTGATCTTGTGCGGGTTCAACGGTACTCACCCGGGGGCTCTCCGCCCTTCTTTTGCAGGTCCTGTGGAGTAACGAACACCCGCCAAAGATGGTGAGTTCTCCAATCAGTTAGGATGATCATTTTGAGTTGAAGGCAGCTATTTCTTTTTCAAAAATTTCGGTTTCGTCTCTTATCTGCATGCATCTAGCCCGTATTTGTAAGGGCAGGGTGTGGTGCGCCGCTGGCTGCTCTTGTGGGAATTGATTTTCTGCTTTTTGTATTCTTTGCGCCTTTTCTGCTGTTTTTATGGAGTACGCATGCATGGCTTTCTAATACGGCTTGCTTGCTTTGCAGTTGTCAACATTTTTTGGGTCGGCCTGTTCGGTGGATATCGCACTAGATAGAGAAGGGAGAAAATGCACGTGGCTTTCTAAGGAAAAGAAAGGAGAGAAACTGCCAATCTACAGTGTACGTACTGCCGTTGCAGCTGGTCAACTGAGGAGTCCTGAGTTTAGGGAGGATTGCTGAAGGAAGCTGGCTGCGGTGTCTGCAGGATGTGGAGGATGTCAGCGGCCTGGCAGTGCTGAACTTGAAGACCGGCAAGAAGTTAGAACACAACGGCATCAAGGTCGAACTCGTTGGGCAAGTCGGTACGCCATATTTTCCTCTGATAACGAAAAAGTTATATCCAAATAGAACATCCCTTTTGGCACATTAAAAACTGCTATTGCGGAGAAATGCCAAAATGTTCCTGCCTGCAATCGTCCCCCCACTCCAACCTCGCTGCTCTCAGCTCGTTGGCTTAAGGGGAAGTTTTGCTGCATTCATTTTTGGAGTTGTTCCTGCTTATGAGAGTGGCACAGACATGCTTTATGACCGGAGCAGTACATACGATTTCTTTTCGATATCTAAGGACTTGGAACCTCCTGGATTGTTGTTGGAAAGCAAAAAGTACAAGTTCAAATTTAATGCCGTCGATAAAGCCCATGAGACGTACTCCGGCCTTAACGTCCGCCTGCGCTACTTTGTTCGACTGACGATACACCGAAACTACGCAAGGCAAGCCCTGGCCGCTTTTCCATACACCAACACTTTAAAGCGTACACCTTAAATATCTTCTTTTCAGCTTGCATCCTACACAATGCAAATTAAGGCCCGTCGCGTTGTTTACCCTGCCCTTCAGTCAATTCCGCGGGTGCTCTAAAACCCATGCGGCCGACTGTTTTTGCCAGTGCCTTGCCTTTCTAGAGTTGCTTTTTATCAAGGCACTGAGAGTTTTCTGGTCGGAAATAAGAAGAAATTGCGTACTGTATTTGCTTGGTAGCTGAGCCTGCGCTGCTGCTTTGCAGCCAGGGGAAGTTGGGGAGAAGCAGCAAAAGAAAACAGCACCACTGTGCAGCCCTCCTTCCGTGTCTTTCCTGTTTTCGGTGTGTTTTCTCCTCAGCAGTATTGTAAAGGAGCACGACTTCGTTGTACAGAACGTTGGGCCCCCACCTGAAATCAAAAACTCTATCAAGATGGAGGTCAGCTCCATGTCCTAGAGCACCCGGGCCCACATTGTGTGGCGTAAAAAACAAGGCGGGACGGACCATTTTTTTGTCAGGGGTAGTATAAGGGCAACCGGATGTGCGGTGCTGTCGGCTGTCTGCATTGGCTGGGCCGACCTGGGATTTATGTCGAGGCCTCTTATCTCAGTACATTCTAAAGCAGTTGGTGCAGTAGGTTTAAGGCTTAGGGTTTTTTTATGGAAAATCGATCTGCTGCCAGAGAAACGAAAAAGGATTATGGCCGCCATGTTGCACTTCCCGTCTATATGGCGCGATTTCATGTTGAAAATCCTGGCGTCTTCTTTTCAGGTTGGCATTGAAGATTGCCTGCATATTGAGTTTGAATTTGACAAAAGCCGGTACCACCTTAAGGACGTTGTTATAGGGAAAGTTTACTTTGTTCTCGTGCGCATCAAGATCAAAGATATGCAACTTGATATCATCAAGACGGAAACCGCCGGATGTGGTTCGTCCTCATACACACAAGGAGTAGACTAGCTTTACACCGCTATACCACTTTACTGTCTTTCATCTAAAGATACACAATCCAGGGGGTTGACTGCCCGCTACACGCGTTGATCGATTGCATTTTTGCGCTCCGTAAGAGAAATTTGTAGGGAGAAAGAAGCAGGATAGAAGAGGTATGTGCTGTTACCTTCACTCTGTTTTTCAGGGGCAGCCGCTGTGACGGATTCCGAGACGCTTTCCAAATTCGAAATAATGGATGGAGCACCTATCAGATGTGCGTCTTATCCGTCTGCGTTGCTGGTCCTCCAGTGGCTCGCACATTTCCTTTTTCCCTGCCGTAGACATGTATGGTTAGAGTTGTCCTTTTTTCCAACATTACCACCTTGTTATTAAAATAAACAAGTATTATTACGTTCAATAATGTTTCTGGCGGTTGTCGGCGCTTTGCAGCGGAGTGCATCCCAGTGCGGCTCTACCTCAGTGGGCTGGATCTCACCCCGACGTACAAAAACGTGCAGAACAAGTTTTCTGTTCGTTACTTCTTGAACCTCGTGCTTGTTGACGAAGAAGACAGAAGGCAAGCGCAAACTTCACCAAACGAAAACCCATTCCAGTAGTTCTTTGCAGGTCAGCTGTTTCTACTTTATGCTCCGGCGGTTCACCTGGCGACGAGTGCTGGCGTCTGCGTGCTTGCAGATATTTCAAAAAGCAGGAGATTATTTTATGGCGGAAAAAGATAGGATGACTGTGAGCAAAATTGGTTTGTGGCTCCCCTACTGCACTTGCTCCAGGGATACATCTAAACGGAACACAGTGGATAACTGGCCAGCCGGGAACCTGTGGGAGCACAAGCCAATACGAGCTTGGCTGAGCGTCCCTGTACCTTGTTGGCTTGCCTGCCTTTGTGGCCAATTTCTTTAGTGGCTGCCAAGGGATTCGTTAGTGGCAGCGAGGCTGTAGTCCAGGCACTTATGTAGGACGCATCTCGGTGCGGGCGCCAGGATGGATGCCTCTCTGAATGTCAATGTCGGTTTAACTTCACTTCAAAACCCTTGGAATGTGTTACACAGTGGGCAAGCCGTAGTGGGGAAGCAGTAATGCCGTTCGACGGTTCCTGCGAGAGCACTCAGCCCACTCTCTCTCTGCAGACGGACACGTTAGAATGGTACACTATAGCTGAACAAAATTAGTTACTTAACGGCACAGCAGGCGGAGAGCACTGCCTCACAGATGTTCTTTGTCTGCATCTGAGCCCGTGGGGCGGCACCGGGCCCTTAAGCTCCAAGGGCTTGTGAGGTGTTGGTCCACTTTGCATTGGGACAGCGCAGTGTTGCAGCGTATTGTCGTGCAGAGGTGTTTTCACCGCCTTTTCGTCACGCACATGTCGGCACGCTTTTCTGCTTCGCTGGGGAGCAAGGGTGCCGGTTGGGTAAAACTTGGTTTAGAGTTCCGTCTGTGGACCCTTAAGCGTTTGGGTGAAACACACCGTAGGAAATAATTACCATCCAGAACGACATAGGATTTACATATGCATGCGTAAACCGTGTGCCAACCGTGCCAAGATACTGTAGACTAAGAGCACAACTCCTCTGAAAAGGCACAACTTTTATCGATCTTTCTGCAGAGTGCGGTAATATGCAGAACTTTTAAATGCGAGTCTCATGGCTGAGCTTAATAGGCACCACACCTAAGTAGGTCTTTCTTTAATTTTCCCGAGTCGCTGCACGGCCCTTTCTCAAGTGGTTCGTTAAAACTAGCTTCATGCTTGACAGATTAGACTTGATGCTCCGTGTGGGGAGCCTGCTAAAGCTTAGACGCTCGTTTCAGTTTATCAAAAGTCTATCAGCCAATTTGTAGTGAGTTATAAAACCTCGAGCCCCCCACAGCCCGCGCGTTGGCAATCGAACTGTAGGGTGTGAATGTGGTTCGTGTTCTGGCCAACCCCGTTCTCAACTGCACTGGTGCCTGCACGTCGGCCCAGCTTAAGTTCGGGCGACGACGTTGGCTGGGGGTAGCAATGGCAGGCTGAGACGTATAGGAAGTACGGCTTTGGGAGGGCGTATACGATGGACGCGTGACACTTGTGCGTGGTCGCGGTTCAAGAACGCCAAGTCTGGGGACACTGGCTGACTCGATAACCCCAATTTTTGGTTCATTTTCTTCTTGTTTTCTGCGCCGTTCCAGTTCTTTCTTCTCGTCTCGCCTCCTGACGTATTGCGGCCAGCTAATGACTTTCCTCGGCCAAGCGTCGTGATAGTACTCATTCGAATACCTTTTGCCGTAATCTTCTCGATATGAGTGAGTGCTGTAAGCACTGCTAAAGGGATTTGCGAAGTTCATGTAGGTCCTGTACGGGGTGTTGGCATAGTCGGTGCGTTGGCTTGCCTGGTTACGACTATGTGAGCTCCTCATGCGTTCGCTCCTCTGGCTCGGCTGATATCCAGGCCATGGCACTTGCAGGCCTGGCGGGGGAGGACGTGAGGAGGAAACGTCAAGATGAACGACGGGGAACCGCGTTTCTTCAAACTCCGTGTTGCCTCCATCAGAATCCGCGTTTCCCTGTCCGTACCTGGTTCGCTTACGGATGCCTGCAAGGCCCCTAAGGGAACTGCTCTTGCCTCCGTATCTTAATCCCTTGAGCACTTCATCATTGTTCTGTACAATTTCAGAAGCAGAAGCGCCGTGGAAAACACGAGGATCAGCGGCTGGAGAGTCCCTCGATGCCTCAATGCGGGCAACGTGTACTTTCATTGTCTCGTCGGTCGCATTATGTTTATGTTTATCACTCAGAGGGTTAACAACAGTACCTGAGTGTCCTGTTCCAGTAAGAGCGCCCTCCAAACTTTCAAGTCCAGACTCTGCTTCCCCATCTTCTAATG
This sequence comes from Eimeria falciformis, assembly GCA_002271815.1. Lineage (NCBI taxonomy): Eukaryota > Apicomplexa > Conoidasida > Eucoccidiorida > Eimeriidae > Eimeria > Eimeria falciformis. The sequence continues at coordinate 170,851 of NPHX01000687.1, forward strand.
ACTCTGAAGCCTCAGGCACTGCAGCGTTTAAGTTTGCTGCTGAAGGCGTTGTAGAAAGAAGCTCCAACTGTTGTTCATGGTCCGCGAGGTTTTGCAATTTGCTTGGTACTGTACTCGTGACTTCGTGGGTTGATTCAGAATGCGGCTTGGGTAGCAAATTATAAATGAAGGCATCTGCTGTTTCGCTCTCAGGCAATCCCACTGCCGTGCTGCTGTTAAAAACTCTTTGTTCTTTTACGTTGTCTTCGGTACTGTTAAGCGCTCGGTTGTACAGTGTGGTAGGGATACTCACAGTAATGTTGCTGTTTCTGTATTTGTTTAGAATATCGTTAGCAGCGGAGTTTGCCACTGCCGAGCTGGCCGCGTTGTCCACTGAAGAAACCAAGGAGGCAATAATTTCGTCAGAATTTCTTTTAACAATAGTGTTACTGCGTCCCTGAGGGATCCTAGAGTGGGATGCGACCCCACTTGAGGGTTCTCGGTTCTTTGGCTGTGTTGCGCGTTGACTTTGCTGTTGATATAGAGGCTCTCGGTATTCTGCTTGGTTTTGTTTCTCGCTGGGCTGTGGCGTAGCGGGAGCCTGGGGACCTGTTACATTCGCTCGCCAGGTCGGCTGCAGGGCATCCTGGTGACCTTGACTGCCATGCGTGTAGTGTACAAGGGTTTGAAAGGTCTCCCACAATTGATCAATATCGCCTTTTATGCCCTCGTTCAGCGCCGCCTGAGCCGCAGGCGTCGGCGCGCCGCCATTCAACTCGTGCTTGGCACTATTCAAAGCAATGGGCAGCTCTTGCTGCAATATCTGGCTCTGCAACATTTTAACCTTCTCTGCCATTTCCTCCAGCACTTCGGCCTCGATCTGAGCGTACGCAAGGAGTTCATTTGCTACTTGTTCCTTTTGCTTCCGTTCTTTCTCCAATATTTCTTGCCTGGCGGAGTCTGCTTTTGCTTTCTCCTTCTCTTGAAAAGCTTTTAGCTGCTGAGTCTCCCTCTCGCGGCGTACGCGTTCTTGACGAGTTCTCTCCTCGCGTTTTGATTCCAGGAGCAAGTGTTCCATGATATAACGTTCCAGCCTTTCTCGCTCCTTTCTCTCCCTCTCCAGTTTCTGCTTCGCACGAAGAGCTTCCTCTTTTTCTTCTCTTTCTAGTCTTTTCTTTTCTGCACGTATCCTTTCCTCCCGCTCTATTTCTTGAGTCTGCTGTTTTAATCTGTCCTTCTCTTGACGTTCCTTCGCAAGTCTATTCCTCTCCTGAGCTTCCTTTTCCCTGTTCCTACGTTCTTGTGCCTCTTGTGAAAGCCGGTTGTTCTTTGCTCGCACTTTTTCCATTCGCTCTGCTTCCCGCAAGTGTGCGTCCAGCCTCTGTCGTTCTAGCCGTTGTCGTTCTAGCAGCTCCTGTTCCAAGTTATCTCTTATGCCGAAAGTTTCCGCCCGATCTCCTCCTTGCAAGCGCTTGTTTTTCGCCGGTTCCCTTGTGGGCAGAGCTGTTTCTGTGCTCCCCTGTTCAAGCGTCTCCCTTCGTACTATGTCCTCCAAAAGTTTCACTTTTTCACGTTTGTTTTCGGAAGATTGACGGTCCCTGATACGCATTCTTTCTAACTGCTCCAGTCTCTCCCGCTCCACAAGCGCTCCCTCGAGACGTGCATTGGCGAGCGTGTGTTCTAGATGGGCTGCAAAAGCATCATGGATGCTGTTTCCCTGTAGGTGCTGAGTTGTTGATTGATTCACGCGCTGAAAATCCAGTCGGAGCTGCTGCTCATTTAGTCCAGCTTCTGACGGAGGTAGTGTGGCTCTCCGCTGACTGTTGACTGACTGCTGGGGTGCCCGTGGCTGCTGAGCAGGGAGCGATCGCATACCTGGAGAATCACTGTTTCGTTCACTTGAACGGAGCCGATAGGTTAAGCGCTCCGGCGTCCAGCCTCGTCTCTCCCTTTCTTGCTGCTGCTTCAGGCGGTCGTCCAAAGCCGCACCAACATTTATGGAATATGTTTCTTGCTCGTTTCGTTCCCTGTCGATATTTGATCCAGAATAAAAACTGATTAACGGCAGGGCCTCTTCGTCATGGCGATGCCCATCCGTCCTTTTAGGCGTAGGCGCGCCCACAACCACTCTAGCTTGGAAAATAAAGCCGGCAAATGCTAGAAGGGTTAGCGGCAGCAGAAGAAATTTGCGATTCAGGTAAGTCTGCTGGAACCACATCTTCTGTTCCTTCTTCGCAACGCTGGAGCCCATTGCCGCCAATTTTGCGCAACGATCGTTGCGAAAGAAACCGGGCCCAAGTGGACTTGGCGAGTTAATTGCAGCAGACCAGGGGTTGTTTGAAGTCATATTGTTATTAATGCTGGTGTGCTTGGGATTCCCAGCCAACTGAAAGTTCTTATAAAAGTTCTTGCAACGTTAACACCCGCCCAATCTAAAAATGTGCCTTCCTTTGGAAGGCAAATACGATAATAGTGAAAGCGTGATTCTGATTTTGGGTCACAATTGCCTAAGCTCCGATAAAGCCTACAAAGGGCCAAACAAAAATACAGGGGAAGCAAGTATTTGAGCTTGATTCCAGCGGATATAAAGTGTCTGTGCATTGAAACAAGGCACAAATGCGGAGGTATTTTTATTTGCATAACCGACCGGACCGCTTGGCGCCTACATGCCCGTTTGCGTGGTACACCTGGTCAGCCTCATCGGTGACCTTGTGGCATTCCTGTTTACGTTTCTGATAAACTGTTTAATAAGCCTTTTCCAAATTTTCTTCACGCAAACAAAATAGCTAGAAAGTCGTTTTTACCAAAGACAAAATGAACTAGGTGCTAACTGGTACACTCAACGGTTCCCTAGAAACCTTTTGGGCGCAAAGACCATCCAGCAAGTTGCAAATGCCTCGCTTGCTAAACAGCTTGAATAATAAACTTTTTGATAAAAATAAGCATTGTGCAGTGAAGCCGAAAAGCAGGCAATCGCATTCAAGCCTTTACCGATGGTGAATTGACGGCCTCCAGAGCACGTTGACCAACTAGGGTAGAAGGGCAAACAGTCCAGCACCAGCTTCCCACTGGAGTAGCACCACACTGGTATGTGACGGTCAAGGATGTTGTCCGCAGCATGAAGAAAAGAGATTTCCGAACACAACTAGTTAGTTAATTAGTGAGCCGTATCATCATTTAAGTGTTTAACCAACAAACTCTTCCGCAAGACAGGAAAGTGCTAACAAGGGAGTAAACTTGGCAGCAAATCAGACTGCCCGAAAACCCTAAATGATTATAGTACTCTAAGTCAAGCCTATCACACAAGGTGCCTCCGCTTTACCCGCGGGGATTCCAGGTACTCTATAGGAAGGCAGGTTGTTGTTCCTACTATTCGCTACTCGTCGTAGCCGTACATACTAGCAATCGATTAGCAGGCGCACAATGTTGCGTGTCAAACTGGGCAATGAAATGCGCAATCACAAACAGCTATATTGATGCGCCGACAGATTGGCTTCCCTTTGAGCTTTATCCAGAACAGCAAAAGGGCGCAGGCGCAAAGTGACTAGCAGAATGCCCATGCAGCTCCAGTGCGACATGTCAAAAAGGAGGCAACACAGATTCAGGGAGCCACACCACGCAGAGGATGCTAATGCTAAGAAAAACAAACAAAACTATCAGCGAGATAAACAGTCTAAGCAACTCCACCGCCAGGCCTTCCTATTGTCGCTGCCATAAGCATGCACCCCTGTGTCCCTGGCACAGCCCCGGAGCTGCAATTAGTGCCATCAATGCTCCCAGTGGGTCTCGAAGCGCTGGTTGACGCCTCCTCACATCCCTCTTTTCAGCAGCAGTTCCCTGTGTAACTGTAAAACCCTTGTGACGAGCTGCCGTGGCCAAATGCCGCTGCTTGGCAGGGTTATCATCTATTAGCTGAGCAATTCCTGAATCTGCTTAAGGGAGCACAAACTAGTCAGTTCCGTGCCCTCTTGGCTTCCGGCTCGTCTCCCCCTCCCTCCTCATCGTCTTCGGGCTGTTCTAACGCTTCATCCTCCACGTCTTCGCCGCCCTGAGCGTCTAGCTCCTCATCTTCCTCATCATCAGGATCAACTTCTTCGACATCATCATCATCGCTGTCTTCGTCGGATTCCCCTGCGTCAACATTTCCACCATCTCCCGACTGTTCTCGTGCACGTTTCCGCTGTTGCTGCTGCTGCTGCTCCTGTATCAGTGCCTCTTCACCCTCATCAAGGCTGTCGTCATCGTCATCGTCGTCGCTTAACACCTCATCATCGTCATCATCCTGGTCATCCTCCACTCCCTCCTCAGGACCCTGTGGAAGCTGTTCAACTTGCTCCGTTTCCTGCTCATCTTCTGACCCTTCTCCTTCCTCCTCGTCGTACACCTCGCTTCCTGCGGAGAAAAAGCCAGAGAAAACACACAAAGGGTTCCTATAGATAGCCAGAAACAACTCAGGGCCCATGGCAGCCGTCCGGTATTACGAAAATCCCATCGCCATGCCCCTTTATGCATCTAACAGTTATCACATTCCCAAGAAGCTACTATAGTGGAACCGTCCCCTAAGTTATATTCTATTGATAATAGAATCTATTCTTCTATTTAAAACCAGCAGATGGTTTCTGATCTGCACTTACCACTGTCAACTTGTTCCTCTGCATCCTTCACAGGAGCAACTCCAGCAGTGGTTTTGGTGGACATCTTTGTCAAAAGCAACTGCTTCTTGCCTCTGGATAGTTGCTTGCTAATATTCTAAGCTTGTGATCCTGAGTATGGCAGCAATTGCAGCCCACACCTGTCTGCCGCTGCACCCTGCTGTACACGAGAGGCGTAGCACGGGATTGCCTGCACGACCCCTTGAACAGAGGCACTTCCCTAAGCTTGTGAGGAAACAAGATCTTGCCTGCTACGGATCTGGGAGTGCCAAAAACGTGTGTATTCCCAAATCTGGTTCAATATTCGCACCGCTGAAGTTGCCAGCACAAGATCACAAAGCAGCCTGAGGGGATGCTGGTAGCAGCAGCTGCACTGCAAAACGGCTTTCTCGGCAGTTCAATCAGATCATAAAGCCCTTTCAAGGCAAGACAATTGCATCGCTTCTTCAAAAACGAATCAAATATGTACTGTGAGATCACTCTGTGTCCTCTGCTGGAGCAGCAGCACCGGGAGCGAGTTGCCACAGTCGACAGAACCTTGACAGGAAACTTGCGTCGGTGAAGTATCAAAATCAACGAGAAAGCGGAACAATATCCAATTTCTTGTTTGTTAATGGAGCAAAAACCCTTAAGCCGCCCAGAGCTGCCACAAGGGGCATGCGCTAGTGGTGGCAGCAGCCTCTCTGACGCCTATCTCTGCACCCCTGTGTGCCAGCCAGCCCCTGTAGTCGAGGAGGTTTCTAGGCCACACAGACACCAATGTACCTTCATACAGGCCACGGTAAATACGGTGACAGGCCCCACAAGTAGAGGTTTTACTAGCGCATCAGCCGAACACGCGCACCGTATAACGTTCGTAGTTAGACCTCTGTTTAAATGCCATAAGTGCTGACACGAAACAATAACTCAAAAATAGTTAGTCCCCAAAGAAGCCTACCCTTATCCGGCTTGCCTCTCTGAGACCATGACAACCTGAGTACAGCCAAGGAGCAAGGGAAAGCAGCAAGGAGATGTGGGCAAAGTACACGCCCAGCTGCAACTTAGGTACGCGCGCATCCCAACACATAATATGAGGAGCGGGGATACGTACTGCTCCTCACGTACATAAGCTTAAGCCTTCCACTCCTAAATAATTGAGAATATTTAGTTCAATTCTAAGTAATAACAGATAGATAAACACTATAAAAGCGAGGATAGGAATTAACATGCTACAACCAGGGCCTTCGAAAATAAATTTAATCTTGACAATGTGTGCACTTGCCACCGACGCTTTATGATTTCACTTTTCTCATGGGAATGAGGAAATACTAGCACTGCATGCCACTCAAACAAGCATTAAAAAGGCCAGCCTGCGGGCGTTGCCATACTGAAGTGGTGTTTTATTCTGTCACCAGTCACTTTCTCTGTGTTGCGGACGACTGCCTCTACGCATAAGCCCAATTTCTTAAGAATAGTCTCTGGGAAACCAGCGGCCGCCGCCCATAGACGGCGAAACAACAGCAGCTGGCTGCTAGAAGTGGTTTGGAATCTGCTGAATAATGTAGGCAAATAATGTGTAGTGCCGCGGGGGAGTTCGGCTGTGGAAGAGATTGGGTCAGCTTTGCTGACGAAATTGTAATCTATTGGTCAACGCAATACCAAACTGAATCGGTGTTTCATGCGATTGGCAATGTTCTTGAATGAAAATGTCTTTATGGCCTCATGGGCTTACAGCACCCACGCGAATTCACCCTGGGTGGACGAGCTTAGCTTCATCTGTGAGACTTTCTGTGAAGGGCAGACTCTGTACTCTGTGGCTGGAATTGATAAAGAGAATGATTCTAACAAAATGTGAGAATATCCCCCGTATGTCTTAATATTGAGGAGGTGGCTCCTTAGAGATCACCGCAAGACCAGGCCTAGGGTGCGAGTCTCTTCATAATGCACTGGGAAACTCTAGACACTGCGACCCTCCACCGACACTTCTTTGTCTATACATTACCAACTATCATAAAAATGAAAATAACAATAGTTTTTTCCTTCATACAATGGGGTAAACACGGATTAGGCCGGGGAACCGATCCTGTGGCGAGTTCTTTGGCCACCCATGAGGGGTCTCTTGCTTTGGAGACCTGCTTGCCTGGGCCTTGAATAGACCATTTAGTTATCAATAAAGCATTTAAATTTTATAGTATAGCCCTCATGCGCTTTACGCATGACTCCCAAGCACGCCTAACATCGATTTGCATTCATCATCAGTCGCCGTTGGTGGGACCTAAATCAACTTCGACGCATAAAACCCGTGCAAAACACGATATCAAACCATTCAAATTTTTAAAAGACGCTTTAATGAGCCTAGAGCAGAACCTGGATGCTCAAATATAGTACGAATTGTTTTCATATGACACTCAAGGGTTGGTCCCTCACAGTTGGCCAGTTTCCATATGTGTCCCTAAGGCCTTGCTTATTTGAAGATCTAGGCCTTTTTGTGGAGCCTTGGCCTTACAGCACGAGACTTACATTTTGATCTTATTCGCGTCCCAAGTGACATTTTGATGCTTCCCCACAATACTCTCATAGATTGCTCCTTTAATACGCAGCTGTGCTTGAAAACATTAGCAAACCTCGGCATAACGTTGCTAAGTTCATTTTAATAACTCTAAGATGAACGAAAATGAACAGGGTATGGCACCGGTTGGCACTTAAACTCAGATTGAGCCTTAAATGTAGTGAAGTTCACAGCACACAGGGCTCATACACAGTGCATGGCAGTACATAATTAAGTATTCCTCACGCTCATATCCTTAACTGATGCAGTTGGCAATTCGTTTAAAATTGTTGCACTTGTTTCTTATCTGTTTACATGGTGGTGGGCACGAGGAGGCTCTGAGCCATAGGGCTGTGAAGGATAGGGTGCTGCGGTACTCTTAGGTCACGCAGAGAACTTGGGAGTTCAGGTTGAACCACATGTTAAGTTTGAATCGATCTTTTAACTGGTTGCAAGGTGCATTGAAGTCGATGCAAACACATTTTTCTCTGTGTATAGTGCTAGTCTCTATTCATGTTTGATGCTGGCTTGGTCTGAGGTGGCTGTGTGACTTGTGACGATGAAGGGTAATAAGGGGTTCGAGTGAAGGCAGTACACAACGGGTATGGGAGCAAAGAACAATAATGCAACACAGTTTGGGGTTCCATGGGTAAAGAGTTACAGGCGCACAGTCTGAGCACAGCTTTTTTATTGGAGCCGGCTTTCCTACTTTTGCAGTTGAGGGATGGCCAGACCGTCAGAGCACTTGCCCACACTGTTTGTGCAGCCGCATGTCAGGGAAGCACCGTATTAGCTCGGTTTGTACGAACACCTCCTCCCTGTTAAAGATGTTTTTAGCCCGGCACCTGAACTCTTAGCGAGAGGCACAGAGAGGTGGCAGGACTGTGTGAGGAAGCTTCCCAAATTGGAAACTTTAAGAACGAAATGCAAAGAGGAAGAACATTCGCACAGGTATGAATCTGGTGAAGAAGGAAAACACTCGAATATCGCATGTAGGAATGAAATAGGGCGGGTAAAACGCCAGCCCAGAGCTGCGGCACTTAGTTTACTAAAGATCCTTGGGAGAGGCCACTAATGGCTAGACGCCAAACGGGCTTGATCACTGCTTACCCTCACGGATAAACCACCAAGCAAACCAGAGCTTCAAAATTTTGAGTCATGCTAGCTTATATGCCACGGACTACTGGCTCATTAATAAGCGACGCTGATAACAAGTGTGATCACTACCACCATTCGATTTGTCCTGCTAAATAAAGAACTCACAACAACTGCCCGGGACGCAGTCATCTGCAGTCTGCACATCTTTGTACAGCATTAAGACATTACAAACAGCTGCACCAAAAGTGTGTTGTGGCTTTGTAATTTGCTTTCCCTTGGCGCTCCACCCTAGCTGTCGGTCCCAATCCCAATAGAACAGACTCTCCTTAATTTCTTGGGTACAAAGCGCGAAATTAAAAAGAGTTTGGCAGAAAATTAGGAAATATGATGAGTTTATTGCAGTGAAAGCGCATTTCAAGTTCAAGCCCACAGCATCTCAAACGCCTCCATTCCGAAGGTCCCTCTTGCGCCACCGTTCTTTCACTCGAGTCGTGAATTTGTTGTAATTAAATAATATTTTTAATATTTACTTTTACTTTATAAAAACATTTTGATGGTGGTTAACTGCCGATTAGACGAGATTTTTCACTCGATACTCTTCCTGAGGTCACCAGCCAGCCAACGGGCTGATCGCCCATCAGCTGCCATAAGGGAAGCCTCCGTAAGCCTCCACTACCTCTAAAAGCGACAAAAGCAAACTAAAACTATTCAGACACAGCTTTGGAAAAACATGGAGCGGCTGCCCAAAACGCTGAAGTTTACTGTACATTTCAGGCAGATTTCTCCCATGCGTACAGAAGCAAGCAGGGTACCCAAGGTTGGAGGAAAAAGAGGATCACACACAGCAGTTTAACGAGCTGCTCAGTTAAGGACTATATTTAAGTCGACAGCATGAAAACGGCGGACAGTCAGCGAGGCGTTGCTGCCAGTCTGATGGATTGGATCCTCCCAACTGAATGTTACTCCCCAGGCAGTGGCAAGCAACAAGTCAACCTGCTAGCCGATGTTTCTAAAAAAGCAGGAAAATGCTTTTTCTTGGATGTTTGCTCTCCCCCTCAAAAGCCTGATTGGGATTTGCACCTGTCAGCCCAACGCATTGTCTTCAAGGACTTGGAGCCCCTGGCCCGCACGAAAGCGCCTTTCACTATTCTTAACAAAGGAAGCAGACCTCAGCGTGTAAAAGTGTTTGGGGATAGAGAAGATGGTCTTTGCATCGGTACCGGCAGCGAGCTGGCCCCCGAGCCCGTCGTTTGTCCGCTGCTGCCTCCCGGCTTGTCGCTGCGAGTCCACGTGGATGCACCGCCGTTTGTGGGGCCAGCGGTGCTGAAGTCGTTGACTGTGAAGGGTTCAGGCAGAAGTGTGCAAGTGCCAGTGGAGGCTCTGCCTCCCTTGATGCGGTTTAGCTGCCCTTCCCGGCTAGAGTTCCCTCCAGCATTCCCGGGGGCAGAACAGCAGCAGCTCGTGCCGATAGCCAACAGAAGCAACTATAAAATTCGTGTGACCATTGGACTTGGCCAGCCTCTTTCATCACACACTCAGAAGCTGCTTCAGCAGCACCTTTTGCACCTGGCGTTCCATCCCCAGGTGTTGACGCTAGAGCCCGCAGCCAGTGGGAGCTTTAAGCTTGTGCTGCACCTTGAGAGGCCGGGGGAAATAGAGCTGCCTCTTTCCATAGTGGCCAAAAGACTGCCGAAGCCTCCCTCATCACCTCGGGGCAGTTTAACAGCGCCGCGAGTTGCCACGGCGAGCCCCTACTCCTCTGTGCGGCGGAAGAAGAAGGCGGAGGAGCCAAGGCTGCTAAAGGCCTTAGCTGAGTGGGCTGGGGCAGGGCCTCTGGTCGAGGGTCGTCTCCAGGTGCATGCCTTTTGCACGGCCCCTCGATGGGTTTTAACCCTTGGCGACACTGAGGTGAAAGCGTTGGACTTGGGCGCTGCTTACTGCGGGGAGAAGCGCTACGTGACCCTCAAGGCCACCAACCTCTGCGGCCTTCCCCTGGCCCTAGCATTCGCGGCCTCAAAGTTTCCCGTCGAAGGTTCCAGGGGTCCAGCAGATGAAAAGCACGAAAAGCAGCAACATCAGCAAGAGCAGCAAGAACAACCCACAAACGGAATGCAGCAGCCGCCTTGGGGTGTCCCTCAGAAGAGCCCAAGGGAGTCTGGCTTTCCTCCTAAATCTCTCACCTCCAGCAGGCTTGCCTCTCCTTGTAGCCAATCCAATTGCCGCAACGGGGAGTCGCCTTTCAAATCTGATGAGGAGAGAGACGCTTGTGAGGCTGCTACTGCCGCTCCATGCGTTAGCTCCCGCAGGAGCAGCAAGCAGTCCTGCTTGTCTGCAAGCGGTCCCTGCAGCTGTAGCAGCTGCTGCTTTGTCTCCTCCGCAACAGACGCGTCTTTGTCATTTTTTGGAAATCTCATCAGACCGGAGCCTCCTGAGGAGGCCAGCGGCTCTCTGCTTGGCGCCTCCCCTTTGCTTTCTGTGACGGGGGAGAGCGGGATGCCGCCATGCAAGGAAACCCACCAGCCGCCCTCGTCCTCAAACTCGAGGGAGGCAGAGCCCCTTGGAGGGCCTCTTCAGGGGCCTTTGGAAAAATCCATTGGAGGGCTCGCGCTGCCCGACGGGTTGGGCACAAGCCGACGGGAAGACAAATTGGCTGTTGGGGGGGAGAAGGAGGCGAGCGCCTCAGCAGAGGCAGCTGAGGCGCTGAGTGGACAGGCCGAGCAGCATAGACCTTCAAGGCCAACGAGGCCGCAGAAAGGAGACCCTCCGGAGACAGAAGGCCGCATGCAGCAAAAAGCCCCCAAACTGAGCCGTGCAAAGGGGGCCTTGCAAAGAAGGCCTCCGCACTCGGCAGGGACAGGAGCCACAGAGACCCCAAAAGCCGACGAGGGTGGAGGGACAAAAGCAGAATGGCCTTCAAAAAAAAAGAGACTGGAGACACTCCAAAGACGCGCTGCTCCCCTGAACGCTCTTGCCAGCCCAAGGCAGCAAATGGCGAGGGCCTCAGCTGCAGAGGCCCCTGGTGCTGCCGTGGTGGTTGGAGGCTTTCCGTCACAGCAAGGTCCCGGCGGCGATTCGCCCTGCCAGAGAAAATCCGCCCAACTCTTGCCTCAGCCAGACGCGGAGGAGACACTCCAGCAGCAGAAGGCAGCAGCCTTGCCTGCGGCTGTGGGCCCTGCTGCAGAGGCTTTAGGCGCTGCAGAGAGTTTGAGGCCTTTAGAGGACAGCGCTTCAGGAGACAGTCTCTGCCAGATAGAGGTGACCCCGAAGACGTTGCTGCTGGCTCCTCAAGAGACAGGCGCAGTTGTGTTGCGGCTCAGCTTTTTGCCCTGCGAGCTGCAGAGAGGCTTTCGCCACACGCAGGCCATTTCGGCCTTTAAGGCTCCCCTGGCCTTTCAGCTTCACCTCTTCGCCTTCTCGGCCGAGGGGCTCGCTCCCCTCAACGCCCAGCAAAAAGTACTTAGCAAGCCGCCCTTTTCCTGCCCACCCACGAGGCGCCAAAAGCCCCCAAAACACTCAGATGAGGGAGGGGAGTGCATGCAAAGGGAAGAGGCCTTGAGGAGCAGCAGCGGTAACTTCCTAGCACCGAATCCACGCTCTGCTGTCTCTACAGCTGCCGAAGAACAATCCCCGCGGCTCTCGCGCCGCAGCGAAGATTGCCTCACAGCCAGGCCAACTTTGGGGCCCAGGAAGGGAAGGCCCATTGTGGCTCGGCTGCGGCCAGCAACAGCCACAGCAAGGAGCCCTAATGAGACCAGTGGTTTCTTTAGGGACACCTTGTGGAGACGATCCCGTACGCAACCCCACCACCTTCTCGCCGAGCAGGAAGAGGCCAGCCTCTGTGCCGCAATGCAGCAGCAAAGGGTTTGTCTCCTCGCAAAGTGGAGGGGAGCTGACGAAAGCCTTAAAGGCCTTTCTTCGTCCAGCCAACACCAGCGAGGCCTCACCGAGGCCAACAACACGGAGACGCAGAAGGCACCGTCTCCAACAGACGCGAACCTCCTGGCCTTTTCGCCGGTGTTGCGGCCTGCAAGCCAAGGCAATCGGCGCCTCGTGCGAGGGGACGAGGGGAGCAGCAGCGCCAGCAGCCTGGCAGCAACAGGCCGGCAGCCTCTAGGGGCCGATTCGTATTTGCAGGTTGTGAGAGGCCACCAAGTGATCTCCGGGCGTTGTTTGCTGCTTCTGCCTTTTATAAACATCTCCCCCAATGTTTTGCACTTTGGCGAATGTCGCGTGGGGCAGCGGAGAACGAAGGCGTTGCTCCTCACCAACGCAAGCAGCCAGCTGCCGCTCGATGTCACACTGCATGCGCCGCACCCCTTTCGCTGCCAGCCGGCCACCCGCCAGTTGCTGCCCAAGCAGCAACTCGCCGTGCAAATTTGCTTTTCCCCGCAGAGGCTGGGGCCCGTCTGGGCGCGCCTCAAAGTCTCCTTCTGCAGCCGTCTGTACACCCGAACGGTGCGACTCACCGGCACAGCCTCCGCCCCGCCTTCACTCGCCCCCCCACCCTCCACCTAAAAAGGCGGCGCATGCAATGGCAGCGCATGCAGTAAATGGGGCTAGCCGTGGCCACCCGCGCCTCCTGCATCTGTGGCGACGCCGGCTGGGGTTTTGATCCTCGGCTGACCCAACGGCAGCCCGAAAAGCGAATCCCCTCACAGGGAGGGACGGCCCATGGGCGGTGCGCCTCTGTGGCGCTGAGAGAACTTTTTTGCTGGGCTGGCCGTCAGCAGAAGGCCTTTGGCTGGCGTTGCTGGCGAGCCCTCAGCAAAAAAACACGTGGGGCCTTGAAACTAAGGAGGAGATGGTTTCTAGAGACACTAAGGGGGAAAAGGGTTTCTAGAGACACTAAGGAGAAGAATTGCTTTTAGAGACACTAAGGAGGAGACAGTTCTCTATAAACACTAAGGAGGTGACAGGTCTCTAGAAGCACTAAGGAGGAGAATTGTCTCCAGAGACACTCCGGCCTGCCTCTCGGCAATTAGAGTGGAAGCTACTTTTTGCAGGCTGGCCGCTGCCGCTGCCGGCAGTTGCTTTGAGTTTTGTATTTCCTTTTAAGTTGTTAAAAAAAACTTGCTGAAAACGCAGTGGAGGCTAAGAGAGTATTTGCTAGAGGGGCCAGCTGTTTCACCTCCGCCTCGACTTTCTCTTCGGCCTCCTGGCCGCTGGTAGTGAGGAATTCCAGTAGCAGACAGAAAGAGATTAGGAACAAAAAGAGGCTCAGCACCGGTGCAAAGCCGTGCGTCGCAAAAACCCTTTAAGAAATATTCTTTTTGAGCGCCAAGACCCCCGACAAAGTCGGCAGACAGGCGAGAAACCAGCAAAAAAAGATGCGCCGGCCTGCCTGGGGCTTCATGAGGCTCTGCAGTTTTCTTCCCATGGAGGCAGACCACAAGGAACCCCCTCATGAGAAGACCCCCCTCACAAAAAAGCCTCCCCTCCCAGAACCCCAAGTGGTTAAGGAGACAAAAGGCACTGAGGAGGCCCAAACCCCCGGTCCCCTATGGCAGTCAGCGCGGCAGCAAAGCCGACATGCTGATGCTGCCGCAGCACGAGTCCGTGCAAGGCTGCAGGGGCGACTCAACAACTGTTGGGCAGGAGCTGTAGTAGTAAGGCGCATTGGCGCTGGGCAAGCTGGCCGGCACTCTGTGGGTGGTGGCGCTCTCTTGGGGCTGGACGACCTGCCTCAGGGGAGGCGCATGCAGTGCGCTTCCAGGAGCAACGAGGAAACTTTCGTAGGCTTCCTGCTGCTGCTGCTGCTGTTGCTGGTCAAGGCCGGCGAGAGGCCTTTGGTCAGGGCTCCCTCTGCGTTGCATGCGGCTGAGCAAGGCATCCAACTCTGCAGAAAGCGCGCCACGGAGGAACAGCATTGCAGCAGCAAGAAATGAAGACAGTCTCGATCTGCAAGCTACTCCCACAGGCCCCCCGTCTGAAGCTATTTGGCGACTCGTTAAGCCAGACGGGGAGAGACAGACACCACAAAAAGGGACACCGTAGACAGAAACAGCAGGCAAACAGAAACAGCAGAGACAGAGACACCAAGGTGAGAGACACACCAGAGGCAGAAAGACACCCAGGAGCCACAGAAAGGGCTTAAAGGGGACAAGAGAAATTCTCACCTGCCTCATGCGCTGCATAATCTGTCTCCTCCAGCACCTGCGAACTTGCGGAAAAATTTCGGTTTCTGCTGTCTCCCTCAGCCCCGAGGGTCACTTGGGGCATCATGAGGCGCGTCTGCCAGGGGGAGGCCCGTGAGGCGCCGCTCTTTGCGCCCCAAGGCGAAGGCGCTGAGGGCCCTGGGGCCTCAAGGCCAAAAAGGCCTGCAGCCTCATGGCCAGCAGCAGAAGCAGCAGCCGCTGAGCCCCGACGCCGATGCGACGCGCAGGGCCCCATCTGCAGCAGCGTCGGCTGTGAGGCGTCGCTCGAATCGAAGAGACAACCTTCTTCTCCCTCATGTCTTGTCTCCTCTTGGGTGAGGAGACATGGAGGACGCACAGAGAGAGAGCCTCTCCTCCCTGCTGCTGCTGCTGCACTGTCTCCCCGCGTAAAGGCAAACGGCTCTGGAATGTATAAAAGGTTCTTTTGGCTGGTATCTGTTTCCTCGCTCAAAGAGGCCTCTTGGCGGTGCCTGCCCAGCAAGGCAGATGACGCATGCAGCAGCTGCTGCAGCCGCTCGGAAGCAGCTGCTGCTGCACTTGCAGAGACACCGTTGGGTGTCTCCTCTGCCTCAAGGTTCCAAGTGCTGCTAGTCGCTCTGGCGTATTCCGCTGCTGCCACTTTTGCTGTGGCGCTGCATGCAGAGACAGAAGCGGCGTGGGCGCGGAGGCAGGAGAGGCCAATCGCCTGCTGCTGTAAGAAACGCAACTGCAAGTGAGAAACCAACTGCAAGAGAAGCTGCGCCCTGAGAAAACTCCTAAACAAAACAAAACAAAACAAACAAACAGCAAACAACACACAAGGCATGAGGCATGAGGCATGAGGCCGAAAGAAATACAGAGGCAAAGATAGAGACAAACGGAGAGACAGAGACAGACATAGGGACAGAGACAGACATAGGGACAGAGACAGACAGAGGGACAGAGACAGAGATAGAGACAAACGGAGACAAACAAACACAGATATAGAGACAGACACAGGGACACAGGCACAGGCAGAGACACAGACATAAACAGATAGAGATAGAGACAGAGCCAGAGACAAACAGAGACAAAGGCAAAGATAAACACACAAACAAACAAAGACAGACAGGGACAGAGACAGAGGAAGAAAAAGAAAAAAGAGAAAGCTTCCATGGGTACAGCCTGAGGCTCACTGCAGCGTCTGTCCCCTCGCCTGCATCTGCTGAAGCTTTAGAAAAGCCCCGCGAAGTACGCGAAACCTGCAGTGACAGCAAAAACAGCAGCAGCATCAGCAGCAGCATCAGCAGCAGCAGGAGGAGAAACTTGATCGTTCTGTTGCTCCTTAGAGACAGGAGGTGCTGTCTCTGCCGTCTTCCGGTTGGGGTTAGTGTCGTCTCTGTCTCTGAGCAGGGCAAAGAAGCTACTGAAAAATGCTGCCCTGAGGGAGGCCCAAAGCCGCTGGCGCACTTGGCGACTTCGAGGAGAGACGCGAGGCGCCGCAGCGCCAACTGGTAGGCGTCAAGGGGCATTGGCCGTAGAAGGCACAGCCAACCGAAACGGATCCTCTGCTGCTGCTGCTCCTTAAGCAACAGCCCCAACAACCACGCAGCCCTCATCTGCATGCAACAGCCCCAACAACCACAGGCGATGAAGGCAAAAGCAGCAAACCACTGAGAGGCGCCGCAAAGCAAAGCCAGCTGGCACTGAAAGAAGACGGGGCTGCATGCGTTTCGCTGCACTCACCTTCTGTGTGTACACCTCGTGGTGGTGCTGTACGTTGCTGCGCAGGCTGCACAGGGCAGCCCGCAAGAGGTCTTGCTGCTTCATTTGCAGCAGCACCAGCAGCACCAAAGCAGCATGCGCGTGCCGCGTCTGCCTGGCCAGATTTGCTCGCCAACAGCAAAAGGCCCAGGAAACCCTCTGCTGCAGCAGCAGCTGCAGCGAATTGCAGAGCCTCATGGCGCCGCGCTGCAGAGGCACTTGGCGCATGGAGGAGACGAGGCGCTCATTCACCTGAAAGACAGACAGACATATAAAGCAACACCAACAGATTTGGGGCTTTTTCGCACCAAATGCAAGCAATAGTCAGCTGCATGCCCTCTCCCCAGCAAGTGATCCCTGGGTTGAGACATGAGCTAACAAAGAGATGCACGGCGAAGGGAGTCGATGACTAGCTGGCTAGCCACCCCGTACCCCCTGCCGCCACTCTCTATGGCTAGCTGGCTAGCCATCCACCCTCTGGCGAGAGTGTATGGCTAGCTGGCTAGCCACCCACTCCCTGCCTGGCGTTGAAAGTGTGGGTTGTTCGCGAGAGCTTCGTGGCTCAGCTACCTGCTGAAGGTTGCAGCAAACTCTCCTTTTTTCCTCCACAGATGCGGCAGTTGCGTGGCGTTGCAGCGTCCTGAGGCAGCTGCGGGTGCGAGCCCGCGTGCAGAGAATGGCCAGCAAAAGGGCCCTCCGGTTTCCCGCCTGGCTGGCGACTCGCTGAGTGACTCCATGCAGCAGCAGCTGCTGCCACGCGAATTTCAGCCGCCGCTGCCGAAAGCGCTGCAGCAGCAGCAGCAGCGCGTTTTGCTGCATGCGCTGAAGCAGCGCCGCCTTCCGAAGCCGGAGAAAAGCCCCATGAAGTTTCTGTTTTTGGAGACCCCAGACAGCCGAGGTGAGCTGCTGCATGCGTCTTTTCAGAGACTGGTGCTGCTCTCCAGTGCTAAAGGCAAGGAGAACCCAACGACGGAAGGCTGCCTGCATGCAGTGCCTCACCAAAAGCCCCAAAGTGTAGCCCAGCTGCTGCCGAGCCAACGCCACCCGCTGCGTCGCCAGCTGCAGCTCCCCTGCTGCCAGTGTGCTGACCACTGCTGCTGCCTGCTGCTGCTGCTGCTGCTCCAATGCATACAGTCGAAGCCGCTGCAAGCCCCACAAACTCTCTTGGCTGCTGCGCAGTCGCAGCCACTGCTGCAGCAGCAAGGCGCCTCTTGCTATATATGCGGTGTTGCGTTCTGCTGCTGCTGCTGCTGCTGCTGCTGCTTCTTTGGCAAAGCGCAAACGAGTAAAGAAGCTCCGGGCCCACCGCCGGAGAGCCTCCCTAACAACAGCAGCAAGCTGGGACACCAGAAGGCCACAGGCCACTGCATGCAGCTGCTTTCGCAGCAGCAGCAGCTGCTGCTGACAGGGCGGCCTGTAGAGGAAATCCGGCACAGAGGGGCGCGACCTGCAAACCAACAGAAACTCCACAACCGGCTAACGCTTGCTGCTGCTGTTGCTGCGGCTCCTACTACTACAACTTTCTACAACTACTATTACTACTACTACTGCTGTCCTACTGCTGCTATTGCTGCTGCTGCTGCTGCTGCTGCTGCTGGTTGTTGTTGTGGGTTGAGGGTAAATGGCTGACCGCCATTTGTCTGCGAGATAGAGGATATGTTTGAGGATTGTGTCGCGTTCTGCTGCAGTCTGAAAACCGATAAGAATTGTTTTTCCGCTTTTGTGCTTTTTTCCCTCGTGGCCGCCAGAGGCCGAGGCCTTCGCGGCTGCACTTGGCGTTACAAACAATTTCAACCGAAATGAAGCTCGACCGCTTGCTGCTGCTGCTCCTCCTCCTGAGGAAGAGGCCCTCCCTTTCCCCTCCACAGCCCAGCCAGAGGCCACAGACGCCAGAGGCACCAGCAGAGACACCTCAAGCGGCTCCGTGCTGCTGCAGAAAAGCAGCAAGTTTTGGTGCAGCAGCAAATCCTCTTCCAGCCAACGCGGAGGCAACAAACCACGAAAACGCCAGACGCGCACCTGAACAACCAAACACATCACACACACAACCCGAACACATACTTCGGTAGCACCAACAGCAGCAGCAGCGGCAGCAGCGGCAGCAGCAGTAGTAGCAGCAGTAGTAGCAGCAGCAGTAGCACCAGTTGCACCATATGCATCAGTAGCAGCAGCAGCAGTAGTAGTAGTAGCAGCAGCAGCAGCAGCAGCAGCAAAGTTCATCGCTTGCCCTTAGAGTGGTTTCGCTTGGCGACGGCAGAGCCAGCAGCTCGCCGAGGGTCTGAGCGTCAAGGAAGGCGTAAGAGGGAGACGAAATGGCTGGCAGCATGTGCGCAAGGCTCCGCCGCCGCTGCTGCTGCTGCTGCTGCTGCTGCAAACTGCCCTCGACTGAGGCAGCAGCGACAAGAGGAGAAACGCGTTGCTGGCCTGGTTTTCTCTTCTCTGCTGTCTCCTCGAGACTCCTTAGAGTGCGAGGGGAGGGAGGCAGCTGGAGGCCCAGCCCTTCTGTCTCCTCTCTGCCTTCTCCGTCTTCCCAAAGTCTTTTTCCTGTTGCCTGGTTATAGTGTCTGTCTCCAAACAGTCTCTTTTCTGTGCCGTTGCTGGGAGACTCTGACGAGGATAAGCTTGGCCTCGCGGCTGCATGCGTTGCAACAGCAGAAAATGCCAGTGGGGCTGCGGGGCAGACGCCAGCAGCTCCAGAGACGGGAGAAGGCGGCTGCAGAGAGGAGACACAAGAAAAACCGATCCCACCTCCAGACTCATCCGATGCGCATGCAGCCCAGTCGTGGGGTATGGTGCTTATTCGAGCTTTGCTGTTGCTTCTGCTGCTGTTGCTGCTGCTGTTGCTGCTGTTGCTGC
>NPHX01000687.1:190033-200755 GCA_002271815.1 Eimeria falciformis
GATTCGCGGCGCCCTTGTGGCTTTCCGGGCTGTTCCGTAGCAGCAGCACCGACAGCAGCACTAGCAACAGATGCTCCAGAGCCAGCCTTCTTTGCTGCAGCAGCAGCAGTAGCAGCAGACGCGACAGAGACAGCTTTCTTTGCTGCAGCAGCAGCTGCCTTTTTGCTGTTTTGCAGCAGCAAAGGGGCAGACGAGGCAAACTGCCCGGCGAAGCAGGCAGCCCCCTCAAAGGCGCTGCCCGTCAGGGAGACCAGTGAGCGGCTCTCTGCAGAAGAAAGCTCTGGCGGGGACGGAGACAGACGCACAGGTAGCAATTTCAACATGCTGTCCAATGAGGATGGGGGAGACAGAGACTTCTGCTGCTCCTCAGAAACAGATGCTGCTGTTGGGGTAGCCAAGGCAGCAGCAGCAGCAGCTGCTGCTGCTGCTGCTGAGGCCAAAGCACTACGCAACCCAGACGGGGCCTTGCGCCGCGAGGCTATCACATGCCGAGCGCCTGCTGCTGGTGCTGCTGGTGCTGCTTCTGCGTCAGCACACGCAGGGCTGGCCGCTGTGCATTTTGCAGCAGGCTTTGCTGTCGCCGCTGATGCAGGTACAGAGTGACCCAGCCAACGTCTGAAGATGGGAGCCGCCGAATAATCAAAGGGGCTCCAGGCCTCTACTGCTGAAGCTGCTGCTGCTGCTGCTGCTGACGGCACTGGCACTGTGTCTGCTGCAGCATGCCATCGCGGTTTGCTGCAAGCAGCGTTTGGGGTGTCAAGGTTTCCGTCTGAAGAGCAGCAGCTGCTGCTGCTGCTGCATGCGTATTGGTCACCATTGCTGCATCTGAGGAAGCTGGTGGTTTGCTTTGGGTGGGCGCGAGGGGAGCCGAGGGCGTTTTCGTGCTGGCCAGAGTTGGTGCTGCTGCTGCTGTCGGTGCTGCAGTAGCTGTGGGAGCACCGCAACGGGTAGCTTGCTCTTGATGCAGCCACAGCAGCACAGACGCTGCTGTTTCTGCCTGCCTGTTGCTGCTGCAGCGCAGCAGGAGGCTCCAGGGGCTGAGGCGCAGTGGCCCTGCCACGGCGCACGCGGACTTGATGGGTGGCGCCTCTGCTGTCTGCCAAGGCCCGAAGTGACCCCAAGAAAGCGGCCGTCTGGGGTGTTTGCCCCCTTGCTGCGTTGGGTGCCTCCGTCGCCATGCAGCAGCCCGTCAAGTCGGCGCCTGCGTCTCCTACAGCACGGAAGGCAGGGGGCCCCACGGGGGCCCCCTGACGCTCCCCTTGGCCCCTGCTCTGTGCCCCCTCCATTGGCCTAGAGGCGACTTGGGGCTCTAAGGCCTCACACAGGACGTCAAGGCCCGCCTTTCGCGCCCCAGCCAACAGTCGATGCTGTGCTGCCTGGCGCGGGTGAAGAGAGGGAAACCCAAAAGCTGCACGAATTTGGCTCAAACCATTTAAATGGATATTCGGAGGGTTGAACGGATGGAGGGTGTGTGCTTGGCAGGTGGAGGGAGAGAGAGAGAGAGCAAGAAGCCGGTGTCGGCATCCTTCTGGACCTCTCGGCTAAGCTACCCCAAGTTGTCTCAGCCCCTCGGTGACAGAGGAGCCTCCTAAGGAACTTATTGACACTTTTACTCCATTTGAATTCTTTTTGTGGCTTCACGAAATTCCCATTCCACGCAGGGGTGCGCCGCCTATCAGCTACTGAAGGTATCAGGCGAGTACAGAGGCTACCACTCTAGAGAACGACCACTCGTCTCCCTGTGCACCTGGCGTCGTTGTTTCTTCTCTCCTCCTCGAAAAAATTATATTAAAACTATTTTCACGAAGAAGTAAATGATACAAATGCCAAGCGGTTGCGCAGCTGCAGATGTTCTGACCTGCACTCGCCGTGCGACCGCTGCAGCCTCATCGATTTCCGGTGTATCTACAGCAGCATGACCGAGTGAAAAATGTGTATCTAGGCAGAACAATGCACAATACATCGCTCGCTTACAGAAACTGTAGTACTCTTGGATGCGGACGAAACCAAGCGCTGTTGCAGTGAGCTTTTGATGTTTTATTTACACATTTCCTTCTGAAACCAACTGCCGCCTGCCCACAAGTGAACTTGGCAGCTTACGACCATCCGCGTCGGTCTGTTATCAACTTTAGCTAATAGATTAGGCCTCTCATTTTGTGGCAATTCCTCTTGGAAGCTCCATGGGTCAGATCCACAGCCGCCAACAAACGAAATCCTGGGTGCACTCTTTTGGACTTGTTTTGATTTGGTGTTTTCTTTGTTTGTTTGTTTGCCAGTTTTCTTTTTCTTGAAGTGGCGAAAAACTGTGCGGTTTGAGAGAAAGAAACGGGCGGAACAAATCCTCCCTCTTCATCCGAAGTCTTGTAAAACTAGGTTTTGTTCGTTTCACGAATTGAAACCTTAAGGGAATGTTGACTCTTTGGACGTGCTGGGCAAATGCGTTGCGCTGTACAGACTTTGTGAGTTGTACGGGGTGTCTTTGTTCCTAAGAGAAGAGAGGAAAGTGAGTTACAGCAGAGCTGTACAGTAAGGTGTCGATTAAAGAAAAGTCTGCAGTTGTTTGCACGCCAGCCTCAACAAATGTGATCTACGGAAAGCAAAAACAAAAAAAGAGTCTGGGGTTTCCGCCGTAGGAGGCGGGCAATTGTTTTCCGCCAATAAAGACTTAGAGGAGCGGCTAATACTAATAACAGAATGTCTAATTAAGGGAATTTAGTCTCTACAAATAAGTTGTGGAATTGTGGAAATGTCGAGAAAGTTTGCACGTTCAAAGTTTTAAGCAGAGCGCAATTGGCAGGGACATCGCCTGTGGGGGCCGCATTTCGGTCTCTGCCTAAAGACGATAAATATCAACTAGAGAATATATAAAATATCCAGAGATTATTTAATCAGCAAAGAGGGCTCTGCCATTCATGCTTGTCTCTCTGAGGCCAGCCAAGCCTCAGCACAGTCAAGAGACCAAAAAAATGCGGCCAATGCGCAGCTGGCTAGCTGCATGTGGGCGGGCAGGCATCCCAACAAACAACTTGTGAAGCAACTGAGCTGCTGCTCCTCACATACATCTGCTTAACCCCTTCACTCAAAGCCCACTTCCGGCATAAATTAATGCTTTTCAAAGTCATAAAAAACAAACATAGAAACGTTCCTTTAACGAGCAGACGCACCGAGGTGTATAGACACACTAGTAGAAGAGATGGAGGATACTAGCATCAGCCAACACTCTCTACAAGCTTTCTTGATTAAGAATGAGCTGTACGCATCCATTTTAAAAGTTTTAAAATAAGATTTAAATTAAAACAAGTAAAGAAAGCAATCTTTGGCCGCAAAGGGAGGTGAGTTTCCCAGGAGACGCGAGATGCAGCTAGGCCTCCTACTCAGCGCCTGGCCACGCATCTGAAAAGCAGGAGAAACGCCAAAAAAGTGGAAAATACTTTAGTAAAGCGACAGTTGATCGCCTTGGACGGCCATGGAAAGTTAAAGACTCATCTAAGGATACTCTTTCTAGTTTGGGGTGTAACGACAGCAGAATATTATGGAGACGAATCCGAAGCCTTCAGACGAGCTAATTCCTAAACCCTCAAACTTGAGCCAAAATGCTTTTTATGTGCCGCATTAGGGTTTAGGGTTTAGGGTTTAGGGTTTAGGGTTTGGCCCGAACGTGCGATCCAAAGGGAGCAACATTCCTAAACCACAAACCTACACTAGAGCCCCTCTAAGATGAAGAAAACGCGTGGGTCTTTAGGGTTTAGGGTTTAGGGTTTGCTAGTGCAGTTGTTCCAATGAAGGTCTAAAGCGTGTGTTGAGGCTTTTAATCTCGTAAGCAGCAGCAGCAGCAGCAGCAGCAGCAGTGGCGACGCACCGATACCTCAACTAGCAGCAACAGCAGCAACAACAACAACAGCAGCAGCAGCAGCAGTGCATGCTTTTTAAGTGTCGCATGAGACGTATTTTATTGCAACTAATTGTTTGTTTTTTGTCTTTCTTGAGAGACGTCTTATTCTCTACCTGCAACCAAGCTGCAGCAGCAGCAACACGGCAGCAGCAACATCAACACAGCAGCAGCAACAACTGCAACAGCAACAGCAGCAAGCTTGTCTCCCTGTCTTTCCTCACTATGGCATCTGTCAAATTCAGAATTAGCAGCAGCAGCTCAATGCTGCTGTTGTTTGCCGCTGCTGCAGCAGTGTTCAGCTGTATGCACATCCCAGCTGAGGCTGGTCTGTACAGCAGCAGCAGCCCCGTAAAGGTTTTAGACGCCAGAGAATTTAAAGAACAGGTTGTTAACTCCCGTGACCTCCATCTTGTCGAGTTCTACGCAGACTGGTTCGCCCAAACCTTAAAGCCTAAACCCCGTTAACACGGCGAGCAGTGAGGTGTACGCCTCCTTTGTGTCTTTAGCCTCTTCAGGGTTTCGGGTTTGAAGTTTGGAGTGTATGTACAGGTGCGGCCACTGCCAGAAGTTTGCGCCAACATTCGAGCAAGTGGCAAAGGCGCTGAGGGGCATGGCCTCTGTGGTGGCTGTGAATGACGAGTCTGTTATGAGGGACTTTGGAGTCACCGGCTTCCCGACCGTCATGGTCGTTGTCGGCAGAGGTAAACCCTAAACCCTAAACCCTAACATGTGACTGCAGCAACACCAGCAGCAAGCTGCTGCAGTTCACTAGGCGGTGGTGCAGCGAAACGGGAGAGGGTTTAGGGTCTGGCTCGCTTGGCCGATCTGTAGGACTTGGGGTTTAGGGTTTAGGGTTTAGGGTTTAGGGTTTGTGGTATAGGCGGATCAAAGCCCAAGACTTTCAAGTATGAGGGAAACAGAGACGCAAATAGTGTGCTGGAATTCGTCATCACCCACATCGGCAAGCTAGCCAGAGCGAGGCTCAGTGGTAAACCCTAAACCCTAATTTTAAACCCTAGTACTCATCCGCGCAGGTCTCGGTCGGGTTTTGAGGATTTCGTGTTTAGGGTTTAGGGTTTATTGTTGCGTTATGCAGGCAAGATTGAAGCTGGCAGCAGCAGCAGCAGCAGCAGCGGCAGCAGCAGCGGCAGCAAACCGAAAAGCAGCGGCCCTTCCGACGTGATCGAGCTGAAGGATTCAAACTTCGACAAGATGGTCATGAAAGACTCGGAGAACGTCTGGTAAGTTTTGGTGTTTAGGGTTTAGGGTTAAGGGTTTAGGGTTTTATATGCGTGCTTCAAGGGAGGGTCTGGTGTGTATGTTCAGTGTAAGCAAGATTTAGCGTTTGCATAGTTTATTGTGTAGGGTTTCGAGGGTGTAAGGTTTGCGTAGGGTTTCGAGGGTTTAGGGTTTAGGGTTTAGGGTTTAGGGTTTGTGTGTTAGGTTTGTTGAGTTTTACGCTCCTTGGTGCGGCCACTGCAAGGCCCTGGCCCCCGTGTGGGAAGACGTGGCGACGCAGCTGAAGGGGAAGGTGAAAGTGGCGAAGGTCGATGCGACGCAAGAGACAGTTGTGTCCTCTCGGTTTGGCATTCAAGTGAGCTGTCTAGACACCCCGTGCTCACCCAACCCTAACAACCCGCAGCAGCAGCAACGCCTTCTTCCTCCCGCTGCAGCAGCGCCACCAGCTCCAGCTAAGCCTGAACCTAGCACAGCGCACCTCTCTCCTTTCCTTAGGGTTCAGGGTTTAGGGTTTAGGGTTTAGGGTTTGGTGTTTGTTTTCAGGGCTTCCCCACGCTGAAGCTTTTCCCGGGCGGCCCGAAGCTCGATTCGTTGGTTAAGGATTACGAGGGCCAACGCACTGCCGACGAGATCGTGAGATACGCTCTTGAGTTCTTCAGGTTTGTCTCCGCAAGGTCTGAGGCTTTCTGCCTCTTCCAGGGTTTAGGGTCTAGGGTTTAGGGTTTAGGGTTTAGGGTTTTGGTTTGTTTCTCAGCGCAAACGCTGCAGCAGAGCAGCTCTTGTCGGACGACCAGTTTAAAGGGGCCTGCGAGGAGACGCTCTGCATTTTGGCCTTTTTGCCTGACGTGTTGGACTCTGGCGTGAAAGGCAGAGAACAGTATTTAGAGGCGCTTAACAACGTAGTCAAAGCATCCATTACCGTACCCGTCAAGTTCTTCTGGCTTCAGGGTAAGTGCCTCCCAGTCAGGGTTTAGGGTTTAGGGTTTGGAAGAGGAAAGACGGTAGCTGCGCTACAGGGTTTAGGGTTTAGGGTTTAGGGTTTAGGGTTTTGATCGCGGTGCAGGAGGCGACAACTTTGATTTAGAAGAGCAGCTGCACTTGGCTTTCGGCTGGCCCGCCGTCGTGGCCATCCACTTGGCGAGGGGAAAGTTTGCCGTTCACCGAGGCAACTTCACCAGGGTGAGCACGCTTTGCGGTTTAGGGTTTAGGGTTTAGGGTTTAGGGTTTAGGGGGTGTAGGAGGTCTAGTTGTGACAGGTGTTCTTGTAGCCCGTTGCCGCTGTGCTGTTAGGGTTTAGGGTTTAGGGTTTGGGGTTTGGTCTGCTTGCAGGAGAGCGTAAACTCGTTTTTGCAGCAGCTGCTAGCGGGGAAGGCTCCTGTCTCAGACCTGCCGAAACTTGTCAAGTTGAAACAGGCCAAAAAATGGAGGGCTGCCAAAGAGGGGAAAGACGAGCTTTAAACCTTCGGGGCATTTTCTTTTCACACGCAAATGCATGCATTTCTCAAATGGAGAAAAGCCCCAAGCATCTCATTTCAAATTTTAGGGTTTAGCGTTTAGGGTTTAGGATTTGAGGTGGCATGCCCAGTGTGGTCTAAGGCCCCAGCAAACCCTGAACACTGGACGAGAAAGACAAAAACTATAAAGATAAAGTTTAAAGTTCCCTGTTGACTTAAAATAGAAAAGACGAACAAATTTCCACTGATAACGCTGCATCTGTACCGTCAGCTGTGGAGAGCGTTCAGGTTTGTTGCAGCTAAATTCTAAACCCTAACAGCAATTCGCAAATGCCCAGCCTAAGGGGAGTTGAGGAGGAAAAAGAATAAAATGCAAGTGGAGACCCAGCGCCAAAACCCTCGGTGAAGATGAAAGAAGCAGGAAGTTTGTTTGTCGAGACACCTCAACTATTTATATAGGGTTTATGGATTAAAGCTCGCCAAAACCTTTAAACTGGCTGGCCAAGCGGCTTTATGAAACCTTCATTCCTAACGCAATCTCCTTTTACAGTGGTCTAGGGCTTAGGGTTTAGGGTTTATAGCTCGCCAAAGGCCAGGCCCGTTTACACTTTGTTAGCCAAGGAACTGCTTAAATCCTAAACCCCAAATCCAAAAACAACCTCACTTTACAGTGGTCTGGGGTTTAGGGTTTAGAGTTTAGGGTTTGGTTACTCCTGTGTGCTCTGTCAATGATCTTTTTGGTGGGGCCAGGAGTCTTTAGGGCTGTCGGCTGTGCGCCATTAGGTGTTTTACTGTCAACACTTTCTGGTGTTTAAGTTTATTTGTTTTGTTTTTTTTAACATTTAGCAGAAGACACAAAGATTCTTTTTTTGAGGTTGTATGGCTTGGCAGCTCAACGCCCAAAAATACATACCACTGCAGCGCCAACGACAATCCCAAGCATGCATCTCCAGCACTGCAGCAGCAGCAGCAGCAGCAGAAACAGCAGCAGCAACAGCAACAGCATGATCTTTTTTTAGGTTTCCCTTCTGCAGCTGCTGCTCATGCAGCGACTCAGGGTGAGGGGTTGGCCCCAGCTCCTGCTGCTGCTGCTGCTGCTGCAGCAAACCACCCATGTCTGCAGCAGCGCCATTCAGCTAGCCGGCAGCAGCAGCAGCAGCTCATGCAGCAGGAGCAGCAGGTCTTCCTTTTCGTCTTTCGGGTGTCTGGGGCCCTCCCTCTCCCGCACCTCTAGTGGGCAGCAGCAGCAGCAGCAGCAGCAGCAGCGGCAGCAGACTTCTGGTTTCTTAACGCATAGAGGCCGTTTTGTGCCTCTTGCTTTTCAGAGTTCGAAGGAGGTACAGCCGGCTGCAGCAGACAGCAGCAAGAAGGGTGGTGTGCTGCAGCAAGGTCGGCAGCGGTTGCTGCGCCTCTTTGGCTTTAACAGCAGCAGCAGCAGCAGCAGCAGGGGGGCTGAGTTTGAATCTGGGTTTGCTGCGTTTTGGCGGTATTGGGTGGCGTCTCTGCCTCCGATAAGCCGAGCGTATTTGCTGCTTTGTGGGGCTGTCTCCGCAGCAGCAACAGCAGCAGCAGCAGCAGGGCACCCATTGCCTGCATCCCTCTTTCACTTTGATTTAAAACAAATTCGAAAACGCAAACAATTTTGGCGGCTGCTGACGCCCCTCATCTACGTAGGTGACCTTTCCATCTCAGCTGTCCTCAGCCTCTCTTTTGCATACACCTACCTCCCGCTGCTGGAGAGACACTGCAGCACCAGTAGCGACAGCAGCAGCAGCAACAGCAGTGACAGCAGCAGCGCCAGCTGCAGCAGCAAGCGGTTTTGCCGTATGTTGCTGTTTGGCGCGGGGTGTACGTACGGCCTAGTGGCGTTGGGTTTGTTGCCGGCGGCTCAGCAGCAGCAAAGTTTCTGTTCGTTTTTGTTGTTTCTGTGGAGCCGCGCCGACCCCACAGGCGAGGCAGACGTTTTAGGTGGCTTCACCTGCAGCAATTCTGCGTTGCCGCTGCTGCTGCTGCTGCAGCACTTGCTGTTGGACGGAACTATCATTGCAGCAGACCTATGGGGGGCGGGGGCAGCGCTAGCATACCTCGCCCTAAACTCTAAACCCTACTAAATAATAAGCCGACGCAGTCCGGGGATTCCCGCAGCAGCAGCAGCAACTGCTGCTGCTGCTGCTGAAGGCGCAGCAAGTTCTGCGAGGCGCCGTCGGCCACCTGCCAACTGCATGCGATTGTTCGGGTGTCAGGTGGAGATACACTACGCAGCACCGGCCGCTGCGGCCGGCGCTGTGAACAAAAAAGTACATCAAATGTTTTTTTTCTCCCACGGCAATCTGAGAGAAGCTGCTTCTGCAGCCATTGCTGCTGCAGCCGCTGCTGCTACTGCTCTTGCTGCTTCTGCAGCCGCTGCTGCTGCCGGAAAGAAGCCAAAAAAAAGGCGACTAGCCGCCGACCCAAACGACAATGACCGTCACCTGCACAAATACAAAACGCACTCAGCTCGATTGCTGCCATCAACCAGGAGTTGAGTTGTTTAGGGTTTAGGGTTTACGTCATCGACGTGGTTTAGGGTTTAGGGTTTACGTCATCGACGACGTTGCCTTCCTCGTCAATCCAACGCCTGAAAGCCTCGTAGGCCAGGCGTTCTGCCGCGTCCTTCATTCGCTCAGAGTCGTCGGGAGCGCCTGTCACATACTGCAAACCACAAACGCTAACGACAAACCCTAAACCCTAGAGACACCCCAAACCACAAACCCTAAACCCTAGCGCAACCCAAACCCTAACCACTTAGCCCATCCACTACCGAACTAAACGCTGAGTTAAACCCTAAAACCTGGGCAGCCAGCTAAACCCTAAACCCTAGAAGTATAGCCAAATCCTAGACAAGACACCCCTAAACGAACAGCTAAACTCTAAACTCTAGAAAGATGGCTAAACCCTAAACCCTACACAGAGAGCTATACCCTAGACAGGCAGCTAAACCCTAGACAAGCAGCTAAACCCTAGGCAGACAGCTAAACCCTGAAACCTACGCAGACAGCTAAACCCTGAAACCTAGACAGAGAGCTAAACCCCAAAACCTAGACAGACAGCTAAACCCTAAAACCTAGACAGACA
This sequence comes from Eimeria falciformis, assembly GCA_002271815.1. Classification (NCBI taxonomy): domain Eukaryota; phylum Apicomplexa; class Conoidasida; order Eucoccidiorida; family Eimeriidae; genus Eimeria; species Eimeria falciformis. Next base: position 199,733 of record NPHX01000687.1, read on the forward strand.
GCTAAACCCTAAAACCTAGACATACGCGGGAAACGATATCCACAGCGTCCTCGCTGGTGATGAACTCCCAAACCCCATCGCTGGCGACGATGAAGAAGAGGCAGTCAGAGTCAAGTGGGACCTGCATGTAAACCCCCAACCCCTAAACCCTAAACCCTAATGCAAGAAACAAAAAGCCCTAAGCCGTAATCGACGAGCAAAGAGCACGAAGCAAAACCGTAAACCCCAAACCCTAAACCTTAGCATGCAAACCCTAAACCCTAAACCCTAAACCCTAAACCCTAACCTGGAGAATCTCTGGTTCGGAGACGACGCCAATCTGGTGGGCTATGGCATCTCCAATGGCACGGCTCATGGCGAGGCCCGGGAAAAGATGGTCCTTCAGAAACACGCGGTGCGGAATGTCGCAGTCCAGACGCATCACCTCACCCCCTGCACACAAACCCTAAACCCTAAACCCTAAACCCTAAACCTTAAACCCTCCTCCTACTACGGCTACTATCCCACACACACACACACACACTGCAGCAATAGCACACACTACGTAAACCCTAAACCCTAGGCAGCTTGCCTGCAGCTTCAATCCTCTTCTTCTCTTCAGGGTTTGTCGGCTTGTGGTCTACTGTACAAAAGGATGCGACGATGCCACCTGCGCCAAAAACCCTAAACCCTAAACCCTAAACCCTAGATACGCCAAGGGGAAAGTAAATAGGCTCCAGGGCCATATCTGTCACCGCCTGGCGTTGCCATCCCTTTTGGGTTATGGTTTGGGGCTTGTGGTTTGTGGTTTAGGGTTTGTGGTTTAAGTACCCTTGCTGTCTCTTTTTGCAAGCACGCAGCGCGAGTCTCCGACGTAAGCCACCGTCAATCTCTTGCGCTCATGAAGGACCAAAGTGGCGGTGGTGCCGCTGAGAGACGAATCGACTTCTTTATCGTGCGAGCAAAAATCCAACAAACACTTGTGGGTCTGCTCACAAACCTCAAACCCTAAACCCTAAACCCTAAACCCTAAACCCTAAACCC
>NPHX01000687.1:201190-239152 GCA_002271815.1 Eimeria falciformis
GGTTGGTATGGTTTGTGTGACATTTCGTCTGGATATAAGGAGAACGTTATCTCTTGTTTACAGACACAGCGACCGCTGGCGGTAAGTGTCGGAGGCGTGTTATTGAGGTATGCTGAACAAACCCTAGTGAGTTGATTTATTTTAGTTTGGTTCCGATGTACTCTAGTGGCATGAATTTTGAGAGCGTTTCAGATATGTGGAGCTAATGTGGATGTGGGTTTTCTGCCAAATTTAGGAAGTGCGTTTGCTGCTGAGGGCATGGGTGGGCTAATTGAGGAGCCACGTCGAGGCACTGGATGTGGGAGATGTAACTGGCTTGGTTTAGTAATCTGGGTGTGTATGAGTTGTGGGGATGGAATATTGCTGCGTGGCGGCGCATGTGTGGTGAGGTCAAAACTGTGGTAGTCTCAAACCTATCTGTTGATTTAAGCTGTTCATTGGAATGTTGGCGGCACAGAATGGGAGGCGGTGGTTGGTGCAGAGATGCCAGTTGTTATGGCTCGTGTGAAGGCTTGTGCGGAGGTGGGAAGAACGATCAATCTCCCTTACAGAAACGGCAACAACCGGCGTTAGGTAGGGTTTGTGGGCTAGTGAGGTAACCTGAGCAACAATGTGCAGTGGTTTACTGTTTTGTTTGGTTCCCATGTACGCTAGTGTCGTGGAACTAGCGGCATTCCAAGCGCGCGGAGCAAATATGAATGTAGTGTTTGTGACGAGTTCAGGAAGTGCGTTTGTTGCTGAAGACGTAGCGTTATTTTTGTTGTGGGGTAGTTGAAGCACTGCTTCGGAGCACTGGTTGCTGAAAGTGGAACTTGTTTGCCATAGTAGTCTGGGTGTGTATGACTTGTGGGGATGGAGCATGGCTGTGTGGCGGCTTATCTTTGAAAATTTCGTAAAGGCGGGGATGATCAAGGCATTTTTTTTAAGCTATTCATGTGCGCTATGGCGGACAAAAACGGAAAGGGGTGGATGGTGTAGAACTGCGAGTTGTTGTGGTTCATGTGATGTTTTACATAGATAAAAGAATGGTATTTGTCGTCTATATACCCAGCGGCAGGTGGAGTTGAGTGAAGACAGTGGGTTATTGCGGTGGCCTCTGCAAACTGGTTTGAGTATGTATATTGTTCCGTGTGGTTCCCTTGTGTCCTAATTTCAAGGATTGGGAAACGTTCTAGACGCCTGCATCTATGCTGATGTATTTGTTGTGCGGACGCCAGCTAGTGCGTTTGCTGCTGAAGGCAAAGCGTTATTTTTGTTGTGATGTACTTGAGGAAACGGCTTGCGCGTCTGGTTGTGTGTTTTTGGTTGGAATGTTTTTGTTTGAAGAATTGTTGCGCGGCGGTTTATGTGTGGTGAAGCGGGCATGTTGGGGAAGCTCAAACAACGTTAGTTAAGTTATTCATTGTGGTGGTGACGGGACAGACTGATCAGAATGGTTGGTTTAGGAAGGCTGGCTGTTGTGGTTTGTGTGACATTTTGTCCAGAGATGGGAAGAACGGTCACTCCAGTCTACAGACACAGTGGCAGCTGGAGTTGAGGTAACCTGTGAACATGAATGTAAAGTGGTTTTGTTTTGTTTGGTTTTCATTTATTTTTCTTTTATTGATTGGGGTACTTTTTAGGCATTTGGAGCTATGTGAATGTAGTCTTCCTGCCAATGTCAGAAAGTGCGTTCGGTGCTGAAAACCTAGCATTAATTGGATGATAGGGTACTTGAAGAGCTGCTTGGGAGGACTGACGAGACGGAACTGCTTGCCGTGCTGACGGGGTGTCTGTTTGTATTTCTTTCTTTGAGGATTTGGTGAATGTCGGCTTATAAACAACGACGTCAAAGGTGATGGTGGGAGGGTTCAAATTACATCAGTTAATTAATTTTTTGTGGTGGCTATGGCACAGAGTGCGAAGGTGGTTGATGTAGAGTTGCCGGTTGTTATGGTTCGTGTGACATTTCATGCGGAAGTGGGATGAACGGTCTCTGCCGTCAACCGACGCAGCGACAGCTGGAGTTAGGTGGGGGAGGTGAGGTGTTGAAGTAACCTGCGCCAAAGGGTAAGATGGTTTGTTGCTTCGCTTGATTTTCTTGTACGGTATTGTCATGTTTCAGTGGCCAGTCTAGGCACTGGAGGTATGTAAATGCAGTTTTTTTGCTGAATGTCAGTTTGTGCGTTTGATGCTGGTTTCGTTGGTGAGATAGTTGAGGAGATATCCCAAAGCACTGCCTGTCGAATACGGAAAAGGCTTGACACAGTAATCCAGGTGCCTCTTTGATGTGAGAACGCTTTAATTTAGTAAATCGGTCCGTGGTGGCGTATGTGTAATGGCGTCGAGATGGTGGAAAAGTTTGAATTACATCAGTTAAGCTATTCACTGTGGCGATGAGGGCACAGAATGGGAAGGGCTGGTTGGTACAGAGATGCTGAATGTTATTGTTCGTGTGGCGTTTCCTGTAGATATGGGAATAACCGTCATTGCCTTCTACAAACACAACGAGAACTGGAGTTCAGTGGGGAAAGTGGATTACTGCGGTAACCTGTGCAAACTATTAAAAGCTTATTGTTTCTTGATTCCCTTGCACACTAGTGTCATGGTTCGCGAGGCATTCCAGGAACATGGTGGTGTGTGAACTTTATCTCCCGACCTCAGGCAGTGTGTTTGATGCTAAAGTTTAGTGTAGGCATGGAGTTCATTAGGAGCTGCATTAGAGCACTTCTGGCCGTACAAATGGCTTGCCCTATTAATCTGGGTGTCTGTTTCATCGTCTAGTTGTGGGAATACTCTAGTTTGGCGAAAGGGTGCGTGTCGGCTTATTTATGGCAAGGTAGAAACGGTGGGGAGGCTTAAACAATTTGATTAAGCTTCTGATTGCCACATTTACGGCGCAGAATGTTAAGGTATTGTTGGTGTAGAGGTGCTAGTTTTTGAGACATTTTGCGCAGATACCGGTAGGGCCGTCGCTCAGTCACTGCCGTTTGTAGAAACAGGGAGAACTGGAATGGAGTGTAGGAAATGCGTTATTGAGGTAACGTCTGCAAACTGGTGTGAGTAGGTATATTGTTCTTCATGGTCCTCCCAGCAGGTAATGTCATGGATCCGGGGACTTTTTAGCACTTGGAGCTATATGAGTGTATCTTTTCTGCCGACTCCAGGAAGTGCGTGTGCTGCTAAATGTGTAGCGTCATTTTGGGGGTGGAGTGCTTGAAAAGATGCTTTGGTTCGCTGGCTGCTGGAGACCGAAGTGACTTGCCGTAGTATTATGGGTGTGGGCATGCTTTAGTTTGGAGCAATAGTGCGTGATGGCTTATGTCTTATTAGTTTGAAACGGCGGGTTGGCTAGAAGCACTTGTGTTAGGCTATTTATTGCAACGTTGAGAAGAAGAGTCACTGGCGTCTAAAGACACAGCGGCACCGGGAATTGAGCGCCGATATTGGAGTAACTTGTGCACACTGGTGTACTGGTTTTATTGTTCCGCTTGGTTCCCATGTAGGCTGGTGTCATGAATTTAGAAGCAATCGAAGCACGCCGATCTATGTCAATGTAATGTTCTGGTTATTTCAGTTCGTCCGTTTTCCGCTGAAGATGTATCATTATTTTGCGGGGTGTGGGACTTGAGGAGCTGCTTTGAAGCACTGAGTGCTAGAGATGGAAACGTTTTGGCACAGTAATCGGGGTGTCTCGTTCTTGTGAAGACGTTTTTGTTTTCTAAAATGCTTTAATTTGGGGAATTGGTGCATGGCGACTTATGTGTGATGATGTCGGGGCTGGAGTTCTAAGCACTTTATTTTAACGATTTATTGCAATGGTTCGTGTAAAGATGCCCGTTGTTATTGTTTGTGTGGCGTTTTTGTGCAATGATGAGAAGAACAGTGACTGCCGTCTATAGACACAATGAGAGCTGGAGTTAAGTGGGGAAGGTGGATTATTGATGCAACTTGTGCGAACTGGTTTGAGCTGGTTTATTGTTCTGCTTGCTTCCCATGTACGCTAGTGTCATGGATCAGGAAGCATTCCAGGCACTTGGAGCTTTGCTTTTTACTGACTTAAGAAAGTGTGTTTGGTGCTGAAGGATTTGCGTTATTTTGGGGGTGGCGTAGCTGAGCAATTGCTTCAGAGTACTGAGTGCTGGATAAGGAACTGGCTTGCCGTAATAGTTTTGGTGTCTGTTTGTTGTGAGAATGTTTTAGTTTGCGTAATTGCTGCGTAGCGGCTTATGTGTGATGTGGTTGGAGCAGTGGAGATGCTCGAATGGCTTAAGTTAGGTTATTCCTTTCGGGGTCCTGCTACAGAAAGCAAAGGGGTGGTTGTCGTAGAGTTTTCAGTTGTTACGCTTCGTGTGACGTTATTTGTAGAGATAGAGAAAAGGGTCACTAAGGGCTCCATACACAGCGACAGCTGGAAAAGAGTGAGGGAAGTGGGTTATTGAGGTAACCTATGAGGAAGGGTGCGAGTTGGTTTATTGTTCGGCTTGGTTACCGTGTACGCCGGTGGCATGGATTGGAATGCATTCTAACCAATTGAAAATATGTGAATGTAATTTATCTGCCGACTCTCAGAAGGTGTGTTTGCTGCTGAAGACCTAGCATTTTTTGACGGTGGGGTACTTCAGGATGTGGTTTGGGTACTGAATGCTGGAAATGGAAAAGGCTCTCCACAGCAGTCGTGTTTGTTGTTTTGTGGATATTTTAGGTTAAAGTATTTTTGCGTGGCGGCTTGCGTGTGAGGGGTTTGAAGCGATGGGGGAGCTGGAAGCACTTCAGCTATGCTAATCACTGCGATGACGATGGCACAGAATGCGGAGGGGCTGTTGACGTAGAGGTCGTGGTCGTTACGGCTCATAGGGTATTTCATGCAAAGATGGGAAGAACGGTCACTGCCGTCTACAGACACAGGGAGAACTGGAGCTGCCTGCGGATAGTCGTGTATTGAGGTTGGCTGCGCAAACTGACATGAGTTTGTTTATTGTTCTGCTTCGTTCCCATGTACGGTAGTGTCATAGATTTGAGGGCATTCTAAACGCTTGAACATGTGTTGATGTAGTTGTTGTGCGAACTCCAGGCTGTGCGTTCGCTGCTGAAGGCAGAGCGTTATTTTGGGGTTGCGCTACAGTGTTACGTGAGGACCTGTTTTGGGGCACTGATTGCTGGAGACAGAACTGTTTTGCCGTAGTAATCGGGTGTATTAGTGTCTATCTGATCTGTCCTACTGTGAAGTGTGAAGAATTCGTGCATAGAGGCTTATGTGGAGAATGCGTGCATAGCGGTTTATGTGTGATGACGCCGAAACGGGGAAGACTTGAACGACTTCAGTTAAGCTATTCATTGGGGCGGAGAAGCCAGAAAATGCAAGTAATTGGTAGGTGTAAAGATATTTGTTGCTGGGGCTTTTGTAACGCTTTGTGCACCTGTGGAAAGAACGGTCACTGGCGTCTACACACAACGCAATAGAGGGAGTTGAGGGAGGGAAGTAAGCGTATGAGGCGATCTGTGTAAAGTGGTGTGAGTTAATTCATTGTTCCGTTTTGCTGCTATGCACGCCAATGTCATGGATTAGGAAGCATTCGAGACACTTTGAACTATATAAGTGTTGGGGTTTTGTCAATTTCAGTTCGTGCGTTTGCTGCTGAAGGCCCAGCGTTATTTTGGGGGTGGACTAATTGAGGATCTACTTTGGGGCAGTAAATGCGTGAAACGGAAATGGCCTGCCGCAGTTGTCTGGATGTCTCGTTCTGGCGACGGTGTTTTAGTCTGGTGAAATGGTTTGGTTTGGAGAATTGGTAAGTGGTGGCTTATGTGTGATGAGGCCGAAACGATGTGGAGGCTTCAACTACTTGAGCTAAGGTATTCATTGCGCCGGTGATGCGCAGAATGCGAAGATGTAGTTGGCGTAGAGATGCTGGTTGTTTATGCTTTGGGTAAAGTTTTTGCGCAGAGATGGGGAAAACAGGTACTGTCCTATACGGATACAGCAACAGCTGGAAATGAGTAGGGAAGGTGAGTTATTGTAACCTGTGCTAACTGGTGTAAGTTGGCTTGTTGTTTCGAATTGGTTCCATGTACGCTAGTACCATGGATTGAAAAGCATTTCAGGCATTTGGAGCTATGCAAAGTGTGTTTTTTCTGATGATGTCAGCCAGTATGTTTGCGGCTGAAGGCGTAGAGTTGTTTTAGGAACGGTGTTACGCGATGAGCTGCTTGGGGGCACTGCCTGCTCGAGACGGAACTGACATGGCATAGTAATCTGGGTTTCTTTTTTGTGTGGCTTGTTGTAGAATTGTTTTAGCTAGGGATAATTTGGTGTATGGCGCCTTATGTGTGATGAATTCGAAACGGTGGGGTGGTTCGAGCTACTTCACTCAAGCTGTTCATTGCGTTAGTGAAGACACAGACAACGAATGGGTGTTGGTGTAGAGATGGTGGCGCATGCTGTTCGTGTGAGGTTTCGTGAAGAGAAGGAAATAACAACCACTGCTGCTTTCACATAGTGACAGCTGGAGTTACCCAGAGGCATTCTAGGCATGTGGATCTATTTGACTGTAGTTGTTTTGCCGACTTCAGCAAGTGCGTTTGCTGGTGATGGCATAGCGTTATTTCGAAAGTGTTGTACTTGTGGATCTGCTTTGATACATTGACTTGTGGAGGCGAAAATGGATTGTTATAGTAATCTTGGTGTCTGTTTGCTGTGAGAAAGTATTTGTTTGAAAAATTGGTGCGTGGCGGCGTATGTGTTATGGCGGCTCTCTGTGATGAGTTCAAAACAGTGGGGAGGCTCGAGCAGCTTTAGTTAGGCTAGTTATCGCGGTGACGGCACTGAACGCCAGGCGGCGGTTGGTGTATAAAAGGTCGTTGTTCTTATTTGTGTGAGGTTTTGTACTTAAGTGAGAAGAACAGTCACTGTCATATACGGAAAGAGAGACAGTCAACGTCAAGTGGAGGAAGTGCCCTATCGGATACCCCTGCAAACGGGTGCGTGATGGTTTATTTCTGCGCTTGCTTCCCATAGACCTTGTACTCATGTATCCGGGAGACGTTCCATGCACTTGGAGCCATGTGGATGTAGTTTTTTGGTTGACATCAGCGTGTGAGCTTGCTTCTGAAGGCCTAACGTTATTTTGGGGCTGGGATAACTGGAGCTGCTTCAGTGCACTGACTTGTAGAGACAGAAATTACTTGCCATAGTAGTCTGGGTGTTTGTTTGTTCTGGGAACGTTTTAGTTTGGAGAATTGATGGGCGGCGGCTTATGTGCGATGAGATCGAAATGGTGGGAATGCTCTACGCACGTTACGTAACCTATTCAGTGCTGCAGGTACAGCACAGAATACAAAGGGATTATTGGTGTAAAAATTCTGATTGTTATGGTTCGTGGGACAGGTCCTGCAGATATAAGAAGAACAGTCGTGCTGTTTGCGGACACAGCGAAGGTTGGAGTTGAGTGGGGAGAGTAGTTTATTGAGGCATTTTGGCCAGCCTTACGTAAGTTGGTTTATTGTTCTGCTTGCTTCCCCAGTAGGCTAGTGTCATGAATCGGGAACCAGCAACTTCAAAGTATGAATGTAGTTTTTCTGCCGATTTCAGTTTGTGCGTGTGTTGCTGAAGGCGTAGGGCTGTTTTAGGCGGGGGGTACGTGAGGAACTGCCTGGGGGCACTAACTGCTGGAAGCGGAAACGGGTTGCCGTATTTAGGCTATTGTTTTGTGGGTTTGGTTGTGAGCTACTTGTATCTTGGAGAAATGGTGCGTGGCCGCTTATGTGTGATGAGGTCAAAACAATAGGGAACCTCGAAGCGCTTAAGTTTGTCTATTCACTGCGGCGGTAAGAGCACAGAATGCAAAGGAATGGTTGGCGTAAAGATGCTGCTTGTTATAATTTGTGTGGCTGTTTGTGCAGAGACGGGGAAAACGGTCGCTGCCGTCTACAGACACAGCGACAGCTGGAATTGAGTGGGGGAGGTTGATTGTTGAGATAACCTGTGCAAACTGGTGCGGGCTGGTTTATTGTTCCGCTTGCTTCCCATGTACGCTAGTGTCATGAATCAGCAAACATTCCAGGCACTTGGATCTCTGCTTTTTGCTCACTTAAGAAAGTATGTTTGCTGCTGAAGGGTTTGCGTTATTTTGAAGTGGGGTACTTGAGGGGTTGCTTGAGAGCATTGTTTGTTGGAAAACCTAGTGGCTTGGTGTAGTAGTCAGAGTGACTGTTTGTTGTGAAACTGTTTTAGTTTAAAGAATTAATGTGTGACAGCTTCTCTGTGATAAGATCGAAACAATGGGGCTGCTCAAAGGACTTGAATTCAGCTATCCATTGTGGCGGTGACGCCATACACAACGAAGGCGTGGTTGATGTAGAGATGCCTGCTTTTATGATTCAAGTGACGCTTTGTGCAGAGATGCGAGGAACGTCACTGCTGTCTACAGACACGACGGCAGCTGGTTTTGAGTGGGGTATATGGGTTATTGAGGCAGTCCGTGCAAAGTGTTGAGCTGCTTGGAGAAGGACATGCCTTGTTGTAGTAGTTGGAGTGTCTGGTTTGTTTTCCAGAATTTGTTGTAGAAAGGTTACCTTATGTATAGTTGGGTGATAGGCCTGCGCACTGCTGCTTTCAAAATCCCGATTGGCTTTCCACGCTGATTTACGGTGTGGATAGAGAAGTTCCACCCGGACTAGGGGCAGGGCCTTTTATTGGAATCTGGTCTGTTGTGCATTTGTGACTTTCTGTAGAGACATTGACGGAATATCAACAAGGATGTGAGTGGGGAGTCACAGAATTAGTGGCGTGGTAAATTGATCTTTTGATGAGGTACTCATTAGAAAATTTCGTTTTTTGCTTTGTGTGTATCTCCTCGCTATGTTCGCAAGAGCTACGCATGCGTAAATTTGTCATTTCTCTAGACCTGTGTGTCTCTGGGTGTATTAAGTGAGTTTGCTTTGGCCTAACGTATGTTGAGAACCAGACCAATGCAAATAAACTACGAGAATGGCCCATTTGACAGGTGTAAATTAATGAATTTACAGCAGAAAAAAAGACGTACCTAGCAAAGGCTCATGAGCCTTTTCTTCAGCAGGGAAACAAACACTTATCATCATTGGGGGGCTCGGGCTGCGATGGGGGCCGAAATATATTGCAACTGCCCCCAGACGCTGATCACGTCTTTCAAGAGCTAGGCTTGTTGCATCCGTCGTTGTCGAGTGCGACATCTGCAACTTTGTGATGTCAACAGACGTCCTCTGGCTGAGGCTGTGTTATTCGTGCACCTGCTCTCTATTTGCTGCTTTTTCCAATATTGACCCTTGTCTTGCAAAGTATCAGCCGTCATTTTGATATGGTTGCCATTCCGTGTTCTGTTTGCAGCACTGAGCAAGAACTAACTGCTTCTGCAGTGCCTGCCAGTAGCCTAGAGTCAGGTTCCCCTGACTGCTTTAGGCCTGTTTCCTGCATGAACAGCTTCCAATACTGGTCTTGATCCCCAGAACCATTTTAAAACTGGTTTTGTCTTTGGGATTTGGTCTAGTTTTAGTCTTTAGCTCATTGTTCTACGCCTCTTTAATTAGCGCATGCTTGCCCTTCTAGCGTAACGTCCAATTTCAGATTTGGACGCCCCTTAGCCCTAATCTTGAGTGGCTAGGCTGCCTGGTTTCCTGGATTTTGGTCTTTTTTTCCAGGTTTTCTGTTCGCTCTCACCCTTAGTAGCCTTCCTCTTTTCCGCGTTCGCTTTCTCCAGCTTATTCCCTTGGTCTCCAGATTGAAAACTGTTGCGGCTGAACAGCACGCAACTGCCTGCGGCCTGTCTCTCTCCCTTTCGATTACCACGAATCTGCCGATCCGCCATCGTGCCCATCGCCGCTTGGAAGAACCTTAAAGTATCCTATAGTGTTAATACCACGAGCGAAATTTGGGGGTCATTGGACCGCTTTTTGAGTTCCGTGACTTTTTCGAATTGGTCCTCCAGATACCGGCTAGTGTTTTGTCAAAAATAGGCTTTTTAACATGAGCCGCAGCCGTTGCAGCACCGGGTCTCGTTTACCTCTTTCCTCCGACCCGCTCGCCTCCCTCGAACTCGCATCGGCAAAGCCAAGAGCCTCTTCTGGGTCTTCTCTGCCCTTGTATTCCCTCCTCATATACTTTTTTGGATGAGCTGAGCTTTTATGTATCAGAGTTTGCTGGCTTTCGGTTGTGTTCTGATCCTTACCCGTATCTCTGCTCTCCTCGGCTGCAACCCCCATAATCTGGCAAACTTCAACAGACTCCTACAAGGAAAGAAGGAAAGTTCCGTTTTAAGGAGCTTGCAATATTTTATTCTGCAGGTGCTGACTGACCAATTCAGCACCCAAGCATCAAATGTGTCCTTGTTTGTTGGCACGCTTTCTTCATTTTGTATAGCTGGGTCGCAGCAGATTAGAAGTACGGTGCCGATGCAAACAAGCAGAGCGGCATACGACACTCGTGGAGTTTTCTGCTGTTAATGCCAGATCCGACCACCTCTACAACGCCCAACTAGGTGCTGACATCACCTTCGAGTGTGTCCCCAGGAACACCTAAACAGTCTTCCATCGTTTCGTCTTGCCATACAAAGTATTGAGAAGTAAAAAGAGGAAGAAGACAGGAAGAAACACTACTGAGTTTCCACTAGAACCATCCCTAAGCAACTCCTCTCAGTTATCGCTAGCTATGGACACCTTCACCTACAAGCGACCCTATTAGGCTTCAAGAGGGAAATAAACAGACACAAGAACATAAGAGATCGAGTTCCCTAAGGCGAAACGTATTAGGGGGGAAAATGCAATGACTCTCTCTCTGCCCCTTAACAACTAAGCGGACACACCCGATCCGCGGTGATGTGGCCGACTTTTTGAAGCCCCGCCCCTCGTCGTCTCTTTTAGAAGCAAGCATTACTTAGCGCTAAGTGGCTTTGACCCTTTTGCTCTTAGTGTCTTGAAAGTGATCGGTTAGGGTTGAGTGTAGTTGATTAGGGGTATCAGAGCAGGGCAAAGGGTTTCCGCACTGGAAAGCGTCCCATTTGCCTAGAACGTTAGGGCTGGTCCTTTGACCTAATTAGGGTCCAGGTTGATTGTCGATATCGGCCCAGGGGTAGTGCTATACCCCTAAGGGGTCAGGGCCCCTTTCGGGCGGGCACGGCTAGGGTTCTCCATGGATTTTGGGGCCGTCTCCGCAGCATCGGGAAGGGTTCTGGGCTGACTGGAGCACAGGTGGGGTTTGTATAAGGGGTTTACATGGTGTACAGTGCTGGAAGTTGCTTTTGGGCTGTTCCAGCGTTGGATCTGCCATTGTGCGTTGTGCGATTGGGTGAGTCGAGTGGCTCCCTGGAGCCACTGACCTTGCATGTACTATCGTTTTCCACGTTTTCTACAAGCCCGAGACTAATGTAATCCTCCAGCACATCTCACAAAAATCTGATAACTCTAATGTAATATTGCCTCCATTATCTAAAGGTCATCCTTTAAGCTGATGACTTAATGGCTATGGAAGTCATCAGCCTTATAGGCTTTAACTATCAGTGACCATTAAAGCCCATATCATTTATGAACACCTAAGCATGTAGAAAAGTTTAAAACTTAATAAGTTAACCATATAGCGCTATTTTGAGTGTCTTTTACAATGGTAAGGTTTGCAGAGCCTCATCTGGCCTAATAGTGGACATCGCATTTGGGACTGGGCCTATATGCACACCTAGGTCACCCAAGGCCCATTTCAGGATTACACTATTAAAATTAAATAAATAAAATTTAAAGCTTCCAGTTTGCTTTTTTAAATATATTAAAGGCACGGAAAGGAATTTATGTTGTCCAGAGTTTTTCTAATTAAAGAGTCCATTTAGGGAGATTCAAGTGGAATGAGATTTTACAGAGTTCTCCCGCATCTTACTTTGTCTCTAATGCTTTAATAGTCTATTTTATTTTATTTTCAAAGTATTGGGCCTTATTTTGGGTAGCCGACAGATGTCGATGGTGCCTCCAAACAAGAAGTCTGCTTTGTTGTATAGGGAAACAGCACGTAAGACTCTAACCAGGCGCCGTTTCCTATCTTTTAAGCACTAAAAATTCTTCAAATTTAAGAGATACGGTTTGTAGTAAGCTATTCGAGCTGAGCCCATAGGGTTTATGGGCTTATGCGAAGACGGGCGAGAAGTGCATCCTGACCGCCCCTGAGGCATCCAGGAGATATAGGACGTGCATCGCCTTACAGTCCCACGTTACAGCGCAAATTCATAAAGTTTTTATCTTGCAAAGCATTGAAATTTTTGAGAAGACGAGAAACCCAGACAGGGCTTTGTTGCCCCACGTTTGAGTGCAGCCACACGAGGGTGTGAGTACCATTTACTCTAACGCCTTTGAAGAAACGTGGGCAGGGAATTGTCGTTGGGCCTTACGTGCTGACAAAAATTTTCTGAGCAACCCTGAAGGGACGAGCACCCTAACCCCGGTCCTAGAATGATATTAAGAGGCCAGCTCTTCCTTACAGGATCGTATTTGGGCGTTTTTCACATGGAACATGAGGCGATGTTCGATGTTTCTTGAAATTGCCGAAACAGTTTTTAAGAAACAACCTTTGGTGCTAAAAGCCCTTTTTATTAAACCAAATAAGACAGAAAGTAATTCCATTAAAGGGCTAAAGGTCTAAAAGTGCGAAACGGAATTAGAGGTAACCCAGTTATCGGTTCAAAGCCAGGGTCTGCAAGCATGGGAGACAGCTAACAAACAGCGATATCTGTAACCACTTTTGACTAAGAAGGAGCTACAAATGTTCTTTAATAGAATTAAGTACCTCGAGTCAGAATAAAAGTTTATAAAGGAACCAGGCCTCAAGCTGTAACAAGGCGGCAGATGCTTTACAAAGCATCTCATTGCTTTATCAGGTTAAGGTAGCTGCATCCAAGTCTATGATTGTCTTTCAATTAGTTGAACCTGCAGGAAGCTAAAAATAAATAATTGAAAAGCCAACTGATTGTCCTGGAAAGACACAAAAAAGATACCTAGAAGTCGTAGTGGTTTGTGCTTGAGCAGCTGAGCGCCAACAAAAACCGCGTCAGTGTTCATTTCCAAAATTGTGCATCTACGTTAATTAAATATTTGTTTACTACGTAAATGACTGAAAATACGGTTGCTTTGTTTTTGACAGCGGATCAGGCAATACGGTGGGTGTTGCTGGAAAGCACCTCTAGTTAACTAGCTGTTGGGATCGCCACCATAATTGGCGGCTTCGCCGAAGCAAATTCTCGCCACTACTCTTTTCAATTCTTTGCTTTTCCCCTCCCATGACCTTGTCATTCTCGTGCGATTCCCTACTCCTTAACTTTTTCCTCCTCAACAATTCGGTGTTGCATATAGAGGTGTATCTCTACGTATTTTGCAAACAGTAAAGCAAATACCACAAGAACCAGTAGTAACAGGGGACATTTCTCTTTCTCTCTACAACAGAGGATGGGGGAGAACGCAAGAACAGAAACGGCGTCGTCATCGCCGTGGTTCAATTTAATAATTTTCTTGATAAATCATACAGCACCTAACACGCCTGCCTTTTGGTAGGTGGGTAAGGAGTGAAGGTAGCCCAGTGTGGCCTGCACAAGGTCCAGCCATATCGGGTCTCAGTGGTTCATACAAGGTTGTTTGACAAGTTACGTGCTGCAAAATGTATCTCACCGGAGCCGCTGAAAATGCATAGAATTAAAAACGAGTATTTTGTTGCTAGCCTGCCTCGGGCTGGTCGGTTCGCAGGTTTAGACAATCAAGGCAAATTTCATTACTCCCTAGTTGTTGGTGAGGCCGCATCCTCTTCTGAGGTGCCTCAAGATGAGAACAGTGAGACGGGAAAGTGCCTTCGAACCCACGAAGAAGGGAAGGATTTCTGCTTGACCCGCCCAAAAGACAGCGAGGATCGCCCCACTCTGTCCTCAGCGCGACGAGAATCGCCGAGCTCCACCAGAAGAGGACGGAACGGGCCGCCCATTTAATCCTAATGGCCACAAAGCTCAAGAAGTTGGAGATCATGTCGTGGGTGAGAAGGCCATTGGTTCTTCTTAGGCAGACTCCCCGGGAATCCAACTAGCGGCCAAGAGCTACTATTGCCACATCAGTATGCTAGATGTTCATACTCATGTTACTAGGCGCAGCACCGAAATGTAAGGCTGTGCTGCCTTGTCCTCATGTTCCAATCCAGAGTGGGATTCTTCTTTAACCAGCACCCGGGAGTTGCAACTCGGGAAATCTCTAATTTTTTACGGCTCCCACCGCCGGCAAAATAGTCCGTATCGCTCAGCTAGCTTCAACAACACTGTAGAAACCCTGGGCCACGCAGCAACAGCCGGTTCCATTTATCTCTTACTGCTAGCTGTTGTAGTCGAGCGCTAGCAGCTAGCAGCACTTGAGCACACGCCCAACTGCTTGCGGCTGTTAACATCTTTGCATAACTTTCAAATAGCGTGTTATCTCCTGGAGGCAAGGGCCTCATGCGCTGGCAGCGCTTTTATGCCAGAGAGAAGAGCGGATTGGAGGAGACACCGAAGACTCCTCTTACTAACAGCTCTAGCAACTCTTAGTTCCAACTGCTATGCATGCAAAAGATGCTAGATAGTCCCTAGCTGGTGACCATCGCAGCAGCAGCAGCAGCAGAGGGTGCAGCAGGCAAAAGAGATTAATTAGGAGACCTGAGGGAGGCTGCATGCGACCCTCTACTTCAGAGGGCCCCAATTATAATGGAGCCTCAGGGTCTGTCTCTAGTGCAAACACTCGCAGGATTCTCCCAGCCAGGGCCTCGCCGACCCGACGGCTGCCGCAGCGCCCAGCCACTAGAATGCCAGCAAGTTCTGCTTGCAACTGAGGGGCCCCTGAGACTTTGCACATGCTGTGTTTCTTTTTGTTGCTGCTGCCATGGGCACCGGGAGGCCCAACAGTCGCAGCAGCAGCAGCAGCTTCCTCTGCTTCTGCTGCTGCACGTGCAAAAAGAATAAAAGGGGAAGGAAACGCCTCAGAAACAGCGCTTGCAACATCTTCAGAGACTCCCGGAAGCTGCAGGAGCTGCGCTTTCCACAGCCGCCTGAGAGGATCTGGCCTTGTGGGGGCCCCCGTTGTTTTGCTGCTCTGAGCGTTTGTACCTGCAGCAGCAACAGCAGCGCATGCTGCCGCTGCTGCTTCGTCACTAGCTGTTGCAGCAAGACGGCGGAGCTTCCCCCTGGGCAGTAAAAGGGGCTGTCTCGTTGCTGCTGCTGTTTTCAGTAGCCGCAGGAGAAATACAGCAGCTGTCTCTTCGCTGTGCTCATAGGCTGTATCTACCTGCCACAACAGCAGCAACTCACACACCAACGCATCTAAAGAAGGCAGCAGATCGCCAGCCTTACGCTTCCCCATCCGCCTCCCTTTGCTGCTGCTGCTGCTGCTGTTCCTTCCTGCTGCAGCGACAGGATCAGCTGCTGCTTTAGAGGTCGCTGATGCTGCTGCACTTGGGCAGCATGGCTGTTCTGCAGTGACTCCATTGTCTCTACTGTCTTCTTCTCCCTCGGGTTCTAAAGGTAGGGGTTGTGGGGTCGTGAGTGCCGTGCGGGTGCCCACAAACACCACAATTATTCTTGCGTTGGGTTCGAGGGCCCTCAGGGCCCCCACCTCCAGAGCGATTTGACGCCAAGACCCCGATATGCAAGAGACCCCTGCTGCAGCAGCAGATGCTATTGCTGCAGCCCGAGCATTTGCTGCTGCTGCTGCTGCTGCAGTGTACGCAGTGCTGCATGCGGTTAGAGGTTCTGCGGAAATCGTTTGGCTGGGAGTGGCCTCGCGCTCGGCGGCATCTTCTCCCTCATAATCTTCGTGATGTCTGTACAGCGGAATAAGCACAAAGCGGGAAGAGCCCCTAAGGCTTGCTTCCGGGGTACATTGCTGGGGGAAGGGACCCCTATGGCCTGATGGCGGGGCCCCCTGTTGGGTGAAGGGGCCCCTAGTCCGAGGCTGCAGGAGTCTCCGGCGTGGAGCCAATTGGTCAAACAGAGAGATGCGCGGGAGGAGAGTGGCAAGCACACATACAGAGGGGCATGCGAGTTGCAGTGCCGCTATCCTTTGGAGAACCTCTTGGTCCTGTAAAGGGGCCCAAGTCTGCCTTTCTCTGGGCAACGAGGGGTCTATAGCTGTCTCCGAAGCCGAAGTTGGGCTCCCTGCTGAAGGCCCCCCTTCCTTCCCGGGTGCTTGCAAATGCCTCCTTAGACACTCAGGTGTAACGACAGCTGCGAGCGAAGCTGAGCCCAGCAGCTTCTCGGTGAGAAGGTCAAGGAGAAAAGGAAATGCCCGCAGAGACGGCAGGAAGGCAGCCACAGCCTGCTGCTGCAGAACAGTCTCCTGCGGAGACGCATGCATTGGCTAGGGAAGGAGGCCCCACCACCTTGGGGTCTTCCTTCGCTTGCGGGCCTATGAAGTGACCCTGTGGCGCCAGCCCTGATGGCGTTGCTGCAGCAAACCCTCGACCAGGGATTCTGAGAAATGCAGCTAAATTTGTTTGTATTTCCAGAGAGCTGCTGGCCACACAAAAGGGGCCCCCTTCATAAGTACCAACACAACACTCTTAGGAGCTCTCACTAGGGATGGCTTGTTTGCCTCTCAGGACCATCTGCTTTCCTTTCAAAACAAAATGCAAAACACATTAGCTCTTGGTAAAAGTTTTCTGTTAATAATTCGCGTAAATAATCAGAGTGTTCTCGTCGAATATAGGAGAACTTTCCAAGGAAGTGTGTGGAAAACGGGGGGTGGTGGCCCATGGATCGGAGGGTGGTAAAGCGAGACTCCCACAGCACGCGAGTTCACTCAGTTGAGGGCGGCGGTAAAAAGGCAAAAGAAAAATGAGGCCCTATTCAAGAACAAAGTCTATTTAGTTTTAGGCTATTATAGGCCAAGATTGCAGCTCTGTGGCTACTTAAAGGCCCCCCCAACACCACCCTCGCAGGGCTGGCACTACCCTGCCCGTAAGGGCAGAATTTATTTCATAAGAGCCAGAGGGTGAAGCGTCCGTTTCCCCCCATGTATATCAGCCTTTATCTCGGGTACCGCATTAGGGCTATTCGACAGGCGACGCATGACAGCTAAACTCCTAGACACAGGGGGGCCCCTCGGCCACCCTGGAGCTGACACAGGGGGGCCCCTCGGCCTCCCTGCAGCTGACACAGGAGAGCCCTCTTTTCAGAGAAACGTCTGCTGCGCTGCAGAAACTCCTGGCATGTCGGGGGCCCCTGCCACTACAGATGAGGATATGCCGGAGGGGAGGGGGGCCCTAGAGACCCTGAGAGCCTCAGCCTTGAGGGTCTCCTGGGAACTAGCGCAATCCATAAAGGCAGAGCTTGCCCCTAGTGAGACCCGCCTGAACGAGGTGTGTCTCTTCGAAGAGGCGCGTGCAGGCCCCTCTGGAGCCCCTCCTGGGGTCCGCTCGGAGGCCCCTCCTGGGGGCTTTCAGGGGGAGAGCAAGCCGCCTGGACACAGCAGCAGCAGCAGCAGTATCTGCGCTGCAGCAGCAGAAGGAGCTTCAGGAGTAGCAGCAGGAAAAGGCTGTGAGGGGGGCAGCTGCGGCGCAGGCCCAGAGGGAGAAGGGTGTGGGGGTTGTCTCCATCAGGGCGATGTGGAGACAGCAGCAGCAGCAGGTTTTTGCAGCTGGTGCTGCTGCGCCTTCCCCCGTCTCTCTTTTCCTCAAGTATCCCAGTGCACCATTCGTCGTCTCTTCCTCCTGCAGCGCCACAACTATGAAGTTGCTGGTGAGGAGCCTAAAGTCCTTTGTAAGGCCCCATATGGCGCTGTGGCCTTTTACGAGCCTCTATCTTCTGTCTGTCTTTATTTAGGTTGCATCTGTTTGCATGCGGCCTTCATCTGGCTCCCTCTCTGTCTATCGGGCGTTTGCCTGTCCGCCTTTCCAGATCTCTGCTCGCCTGTTTATGTATGACAATCTGTAGGTATATTTACGTACAAATGTCTCCATATATATATATATATATATATTAAAATATATATAAGCATATACATGTAGATATACATATACTTAGACATATACATATGCATATGCATACATCCCTCTGTACATAGATACCTACAGTCCTCTCGAAACATATATCTGCACATGTATATATATATATATATATATATATATATATATATTTGCATCCCTCGCTCTCTCTTTATATTTTGCCTGTTTACAGCTGCATGCCCCTGTCTGTCTCTTTGCGTCTTGTATCTCCCTCTGGCACACAAAAGGCCCTGAGGGGAATGCGGGACTCGCTGGCCTCATGGCTTTCTTGAGGCGGATGCCCCCTTGCCTTCTTCTGCCCAGAAATTATCTGCTGCTGTCTATGTCTCATCTCTCCCCGTGCAATGGCACTGTCTCCGCCAACACACTTAGTGTCTCCGTGTCTATACCTGCCGTCTCCGTCACCATACTTGCTGTCTTTGGTGCTGTCTCTATTTCTATACTTCCTGTCTCTGTCTCTATTTTTGCTGTCTCTGTTGTTGTCTCTGTCTCTATACTTGTTGTCTTCCTCTCCAGGGTTGCTGTCTCCTCCCCTCCAATTGCTGTCTCCTTTTTTCGTGTCTTCTCAGGAGTTCGCTGGCTGTGCGCAGCGCTGCAGCCCTCGGGGCCTCGTGAGGCCGTTGGAGCGGCGGTCCTTGCTGATGACCCCGGCATGGCAAGCTTTTGTTGCTGCTTCTGTTGCTGTTGTTGGTTGTGCTGTAAATGCGTTCTTTGCAACAGCAGCACCCCTTACTGCTGCTGTTGTTGCTGCTGCTGTTACTGCTCCTGTTCCTGCTGCTGTTGCTGTTGTTGTGCTGTGCATGCGTTTTTTTTAGCAGCAGCAGCCCTTAATGCTGCTGCTTGTTTGCAGCCTTGGCGTTTGTGCGCTGCAGGGCCGGACCTCTCAGGCTCTGATGCTTCTGTCCCTTGGCTATCAGCTGGGGGCCTTCAAAGCGCCTTCCCTCGTTGTCGTCTCTGGAGGCCCCTGCAGCAGCAGCAGCAGCAGTGCTGCTGACTTGCTGCAGTTGCGTCGCTGGGTTCTCCTTGCTAAGGAGTGGGCCCCCTGCCTTGCTGTGAAGCCTTTGCTGGGCCCTGAGGATGCTCAGGGGGCCCTCCTACCCCTTCACCCTGAAGGGGGGTCAACAACAGCAGCAGCAACAGCAGCAGCAGCAGCAGCAGCACCCAGTATTAGCGGGGTGCATACTGCTGCCAGTGAAGAGCCTACAAATACAGAAGCAGCTGAGGGGCCCCCCCCCGGGGGGCCTTCTGCCGGGCTGCTGTATCTGACAACGTTTGCTGCCCTGGGCAGGGGCCCCCAAGCCCAGACGCTGAAGGAACTTCGCAGGCGCCATGAAGCCCTCGCTCTCCTCATCATTGACACCCGCTGCCGCCGCCAGTGTGGCAGGTACCAGCAGCAGCAGCAGCAACAGCAGCAGCAGGATCAGGAGACCGGCGACTCTGCTTTGTGTTGCTGCAGCGCATTGGCCTCGGAGCTGTCTGTCTCCTACGCGGCAATGGCAGCAGTAGACGAATGCTGGGAGGCCCCCGGGGGTTCGCCAAGGGGAAAAGTGAAAAAGCTTTTAATAGCCGAGTGCGTTTTTTTTTCAGCTGGGCCTCAGGCGAAGCCAAGGGCCCCTAGGGCCTCACAGGGGGGCACCGAGGCTGCTAGCTGCCATGCCTTTAAGAGGGTTAAGGCTGCGAGTGCATGCTGAAGGGAAAGACCTTGCTCTCTACACTAGAAGGCCCGGGGTCACTCGTAGCATGGGGTGTACGTACAGTCCGGCGATAGGTGGGAATTCACAAATTGCTGCACTCGATTTGTTGCTTGATGAAAGCCATGTCTGCGTGTCCCTCTGCGTGTACAGACACTCCAATGTGGACAGCTACGCGTCGCTGCGCCTGCTGCTGCCTCACCTCCTCCCTAAGCAGTTTAGCAGCCCTCAGGCGGTAGACGAGCTCTCCTCTGCTGGCCGCTGCTCAGCATATGCCGCGAAATCCGAGGCTTCTTTCTCTTTCGCCCGTCGCTGTGCTTTCCCTCTGGTGCTGAGGCGCTGCCGGACCTCAGTTTTGCTAGGGGCCCTTCCGCCCACAGACAGAAAGCTCCATCTGTTGGCCCTCGCTAAGGCGCAGGCGGAGGCATACACCGCAATCGAGGCGGAATGCTCGCGGGCCCTCTTAGCTGCTGCAAGCCTCCCACCTCAGCCAGCCCCGCATGCACAAGCCACCGCAGGCGAGGATGTTCACCTAATCACACAAAGGGCCGTTGCTGCTATGAGGGCTGCATGCGTACACCCCGCACTAGTCACCCTCTGCAGCAGCAGCAGCAGCAGCAGCGGAAGTTGCGAAGAAGCTACAGAGACACCCACAGCTGATTGTGCCCCTCTGGTGTCTGCTGAGCTGCTGGAGGTAGGCGGGCCCCTCGTGTTGTCTGCCCAGTGGGGCCTCTTGGCCAGCAAGCCCCAGGGAACGCCAACGTTATTTCAGGTGTCTAGACTCTCTGCTTTTTGTGGATTTCTCTGCATGCAGCGGGTGGTGGATGCCTTAGTGGTTGCAGCACCTCCAAGCAAAAACTTCAAAAGCAGCAGCAGCAGCAGCGGCGGCAGCAGCGGGAGACGGGAGACATTTCGGCGGCGTGTTGGGAGGTGGAAAGAATGGGAGGTGCTGCATGTGGCCCTGCAGCTGGGCCTCGTGCAGCACTGCGTGGTGCAGCAGCAAATGTTGCAGCGCAGCAGCAAACTCGCGTAAGTCCTTTGGCTATTTATCTCTTGGCTGCTCTTTTCTCACAAATGTGGAACTCAAATTTCGTCATTTTTCTCGCAGCTCGCCAGTTGCTTCCGCGCATGTAGGGGAGGCAAAAGGGCCCCGTGCTGCTGCTGCAGCTCAGCAGCAAACAGCAGCAACAGGTTGCTGCTGCATCTTGTGCCGTGCTGTCCCTGTGGTGGCTTGCAGGTGGTTGTCTGAGTTGTTGGAGACGCTGAGGACAGCCGCAGGAGCAGCAGCAGCAGCTCAGCATGCAAAGGCAGAAGAGGCTGCCCACAGGAGGGACACAGCGGCTGCAAAAGTACTGTTGCTGAATCCTTTACCGCTGACATGCGGGGGCGAAGGGAGCGTTGGCCTTCTCCTCAGAGACGTGCTGCGCCCGCGGCCCCTCTGTATAGACACCAAAGATTCTTTGCTGAGCGCCACGCAGAAAATAAGAGATTTCAAAAAAGCACAAGTTGGGCAGGTGCAGGTCCGCTGCAGACACGCGATTTTCTGTGGAGTCGAGCGGCTCTTTCCTCGCCAAGGGCCTCGGCGATGCCAGCGTACATAGCATTTTTTTCTTGTCTGTTTTTATGTATCCCTCATTTTCTGTTTGTCGGTTTTTATTATTATCGGATCGTCCTTGGGATGATTTAGCTGGGCGCTGCGTTTGGCGTTTGCACTTAAGGGTGTGCGTGTGTCTGTACACTCCGCGCTGCAGGTGCTGCTTGTGGAAGACGTGGAGCTGCTGCTGCAGCTGCCGCCGCACGTCTTTGCAGGAATCCGGCAGGTGGTGTGGCTCGCCCCTTCCCTTGACCTCGGAGCGAAGGGCCCGCAGGCAAGCGGCACTGAAGCTTCTTTTTCTGCAGGATCTGAGGGATGCGCTGCCTTGACGCTTGCAGTTGAGCAGCGGCTCATGTCTGTAGGTAAGCTGCACTCAGCCGCATGGTTAGCTGCTGCTGCGACCTTTGCTGCTGCTGCGCTTGCTGCTGTTGCTGCCCTTGCTGCTGCCTTTGCTGCTGCTGCGGCACTTCTTGCTGCTGGCGTCATCGGCCTGCATCCGAAGGACTAGGTGTTTGTGTGCTGTTGCACAGCAAACGGCGAGGGCCTGACGGTTCACTATTTAGTCTGTTTGAGGACACTTGAGGAATGCTATGTGCGCCCAAAGATTCGCAACGTACGGCTCTTTTTCTCTCGTCCCGCTAGAGGCTTTCCGGCACCCGAGAGAGCAGAAATTTGCTATTTTGTTTGTTTGCTACCATTGAGAGGCATGCGGGCGGCCCCACTACTCTCCCCTCTCTGTTTCTGACCTCCCTGAGCGGAGGCAGCCTCGCGTTGCCCCGCAAGAAGGCGCAGGTTAAAGAGAAAAGGCTCTCACTCTCTTTCTAGAGACGCATTATGCGCACAAGTGTACTTTTGATTGCACTTAATGTACAATGTATATATATATATATATATAATGCAGCTGCATATGCGTATACACACCGTCGCCCCTTGGTGTCTTTTGATGTGTGCTGCTCTGTTTCTGCTTCAACTCTTGTTATTGCAGGCACCGCCTTTCGTGTGAAGTGTGGCGCGCATGGTCCAGCAGCCTCGCATTCAACCTGAATGGCCATTTGCTGCTGCAGCACTTGCCCAATAGGCACAGCTTGCAGCAACAACAGCAAGAAAACGCCCTTTTTACGTGCAACCTCAGAAGGGGCAGCAAGCGCTACTCCCTTGCAGCTAGCTCCTACTCGATTCCTATACGCAGCAGCTAAGGAGGAGAGGCATCGTCCACTAAGGGCGGAGAGCATTGAAGCTGCCTCTCTGCATGCAAGCCCCACATAACGCATGCCCCTTCTTTTGACGCTAATGCCTCCGGCAGCAAAATTTTTGTTTCTCTTTGGCGAGCACCAAGCCGACGGACAGACGGAAATGGCCAGTGCAGCATTTTTGTGCCAGACCTCAGATTACTGATGCTTATAAGACAACAAAACCGTAGTTTGCGAGAGGCTTGCACAGCGACACAAGCACTTACCATCGAAGGCCCTTTTTAAATTTATGTAGACATAGTGGAAAGTGTGCAGCGCTTTCCATTTGTGGTTGCTATGTGTTAGCCGAGCTTGTCTTGGCCACGCAACGTTGGAAAAGCAAAACAAACAAGGAAACCTTAATGTAAGTAATCTATAACTAAGCAGTAGGCCTATGTACACCTCAACCCCTGTGCACCGAGGAAGTTCGATCCAACGCACCGAAGGAGGAATCGAACCCCTGCGCCGCAAAGCGCCACGCGGTTTGAAGCCGCGCCCAGTCACCAGACCAGATCATCGATGCGCCCAGTATATGTCCACTCTCTGGCTAATCAAAACATGCAACATTAAAGTTTTGCACACAATTCCATTCAATAACATTTCCTGAACTTGGCTGGAAACGCCACCTGTGCCAAGCTAATGCACGGGGGCCTTGAGGCTACCCAGACACCAGGCAAGCTCGACACGTGACTGTGCACCTTGAACGTGTTTCTTGAGGAAATTTACTTTTCCTGGACTCAAAGTACACCTATTTTATATTTTAATTGGACTTAAGCATTCGAAAAAGTGTTTATTTACAAGCCCTTAGAGTCTTCCCATCCAAGAACTTGTGAGCCTCTGTAGACCACACTATTACTGAGATAGCAACAATGTATTTTGAGATAAAATTGTGTGACGCTTGGATAAGCTTCAGACAATCAGTTCTCTTGGACTGAATGGGCTATTTTTGTATTATCTTTGGACGACTTTGTGGATCGAGTGGTAGGGTTATCCGAAGTGGCAGACCAGTTGTTACATAAACTTGCTTTGCAGTCTCGGGCGCTATTGGCTTCAAAGTAAAGAATTGAGCTTTTAAAAGATGCAAGTGTTACTACAAAGAGCGTCCCATGTGGTGTCCATTGGCATGGCCCACGAAACGAGTTCCCAAGCACGAAACCATCATGAATATAGGACAATTACTTAAAAATTTATTTGGATTAGGGTGTTACTTTTCAAATACACGATTATGTATTACTAATATATATAATTTACCAAAATTTTAAGTGTTAAGAATAACAAAATCCATTGCTGGCAAAACCGGAGCCATGGCGCTCAGCCTTTGATTATTTTCCAGTCTGTTTCGGCGTTTCAGTCAGGGCCGCAGCCCATCGCGAAAAGAAGCGGAGTCAAAATGTCAACTGGACGAATTGGGGTGTTTCGAACCTTCGATGTCCACCTCACAAATAATGCACTGCACACGGCGTTAAGGAGCTTGCTTGCGCAGCACGGACAGCAAAAAGCAGAGGGGCAAGCGCAGAGCTTCCCTACAGGCCAGTAGAGCCTAAGAATATCCCTGGGGAGCACAACACCCTACAGAGCACTGGGAGATTCTGCGGGCACAGGAGGCTACTGGGGTCCCCCAGTTTCTCCCTATCGGTAAACTGTTCGAAGGCACTTCTGCCCAGCAGTTAGTGGCAGAGAGGATTGTTTGTCTCCTGGGAGCTCTGAGGGTGAGGCTCTCTTCCGCGGTGAAGGCTATGGCTGGCACTACACTAAAGGCTGAGTGAGGCCACTCATTCTATTCTCTATCTGCTCAGCAAGCGCCAAACTTGGCATCCGCTGAGCCTCACGGAAGCAAAGCGCAAATCTCGTAGAGGCCAGCGGCTCCAGCCGGAAAGTTTCCAAGAGGATGGAGAAAGTAAAAAGGTTCCATCGGCGGCTCACTGGCCAAGTGCGTCGCATGCAGCCAACAGCAGGAGGGCAGCAGAGGCTCCGCCTTCCACTAGGCCTCTCGTCGCCTGTCTAGCGACGGAAATATCTTTTCTTTAGCCGCTACGGGACAAAAGCCCGCGTCGCTCGTGCATGCGGCGTATAGAGTTTAATATTTCCCGGTGGTTTGAGTCGGTTGGGTTTTCTCCCTTTGGCGAGGGCTGGCCGCTCCTCCGGCCAGCCTGCAGGTGTTGATTTCGCGTCTCTGTCTGAGCATGCTGCTGCCTGTGCAGCCTGCGGAGCTCCTTTAGAGACCGCACTGGGCGGGGAGAAGTCGCTTGGGGCCCGCTTGCATTGCCGGCGGCTTTCCCATGAGGAAGGAGAATGACATCCGCTTTGCGACGAGTTTTACTCTTGGCCAGCAGGCTGTCTACCGCATCGCCACTCTGCGTCTCTTCACTTGCTTCTTCTGCAGATGCAAATGGAGCCACTAGGGGCCCTTCTGCTGGCTCGCTGAAGCTTTGCATGCAGTGCGGCGCTGCTGCCTCTGCCGCCGCACCTGCCAAGCCCTTGGAAGTTTTCTGCGTGTCAGCCCTTAAGCCAGTCCCTGCCCTTAGACCAAGGCCAGCAGCCAACGCCGCCGCCCGACGGGCTCGGGAGACAGCCGCAGCAAAGCTTTTGCTGGTCATTCTTTGGTCTGAGGAGAAATGCGGGGAAGTCTCTTTGCTAGCAGCAAATGCACTTTCCGAAATCCTCGCAGGGTCTCCTCCGAGAGGGTCGGAGGAGCTTTGGGGTTGGCCTTTTTCAAATGCCGAGAGACCCGCCTCTTGTGTGCTGCTGCCATCCGCAGCAGTATCTGCCTGGCTGGCCAGCATGCCGAGCTGGGCTGCAGAGTCTCGCTTGGCGCCACTAGCCAAGGCATCCCGCAAAAAAGAGGCAGTTTGTCCCTCAACCAAAGTGTCTCCGCAATCACTCCTTGCGCGTTGCTGGCGAATTCGATCACCGTCTGCCGCTGCTGCGTCGGCCCTCTGCAGGGTGGATACTTTGTCTCTCCCAGAGTCTTTGCGGGTGCGGCGGGGCCTCCTCGTGATGTTTTTCTGGGGGTAGAAAGCTTTCAGAACATCTTCTTCTTCGAGCTCTTCCTCCTTGTCGTTTTTATTAAAAGGCATTTCAAGCCCCTCGGCATCTTGCTGTTTTCTCCTGCTGGGCAACTGCAGATCCGTTTCTGGGGATTCGTCAGGCAGCTGGAAAAGCGGGGAAACAAACCCTTCCTCGTCTTCCTCATCTTCCTCATCTTCATCTTCTTCCTCATCTTCTTCATAATCATTCTCATCCTCATTCTCATCAATATCACTTGCTGTCTTTGCATGCGGTCCTCCCGCCCTGCCTGAAGCGGCGAGACCTTTGCGGCGCCTGCGGCCTGCAGCCACACAACAGGCCACTCGGCAGCCCGCGGCAAGTGCCCTAAAACATCTTAAATTGCCCTATCTCCAGAGATACTTGCAAATCACAGGGCGGAGGAGCCAAGCCTGCAGCTGCAGGCAGAAACCCACCAAGTGGTAAGTCTAATGTTTGCTTCCCAGAAGGGCGGCCCGTAAGTTCGGCAGACAGGAGAGCAGCCAAATCTGATTACAAAACAGAGACACCCCAAACCACCACCCTAAGGCAGCCCACACACCACCCCCAGCATTCTCTCTGGGCTCGCAAGGCCCCACGGATTCATCGCATGCAAGCACAGACTGGAAATGCAGGATGCGTGCTCGCTGAAGGCGACGCTTGATGGGGAAGTTGATTTGGCTATTGCAGCAAAGGTAGCAGCTAGCTGAGAAGTCGCTCTCTTTGCAGCTACCCTCCCCAGCAGCAACTCACCGTTTTGAAGAGATAGCACAGATGAGGAGACAGACGGCACTGAGAAGACAAGACAGCATGGCCACCCACAGAGACAGACAGTACATAGACACGAGAAGCACCCCATCCTAGGAGACAGGGAGACAGCTAAGCTAGTGTGTCCTTGACCTTCGGCAGGGACAGCTGCATGCGGCTGCTTGCCAACAGCTGCCGAGGCATCTGGGCAGCAAGAAATCTCACTGGTGACGTGACGGAGGATGCTGTGCACTTTTTTCGCAAGGGCCTCTGGGGTCTCTCCGAGTCTCCGCACTTCTTCCTCCAATTCTCCGTCTTGCTGAAGGCGCTCGCGAATTGTCTCCAAAACTTCCGATTGGGAAACTTCGCCAATTCCCTCGTCAGGCTTCCCTCTTGTCTCAGCAGCCAACGCATTCAGAAAGGCCTTGCTGCTGCTGCTGTCTCTGCCGCTGCTGCTGTCTCCCTGTGCTGACGATGCCTCCGCATCGTCACTTGAAGTTGCCTCGACTGCCTTGAGGGCCAAGGCACGGTCTCTCTGAATGAGATCCCGTATCTCTTCCTCCTCAGCAGCTGCCAACGCCCTGTCTCTCCTCCCGCGTCCCTTTCGAAGAGACGCGAGCAATGCTGCCTCGGACTTTGCAAAGAATGCGTTGAGGTCCGCAGCCTTCAGCCCCGTGGGTTTTTGCCTGTCACTCTTTTTGCTACCTCCATCTGCTCGATATCCTGGGTTGCCCATCGCCGGCCAAGGCGCTCCGTCTTCAATGGCCTGGCCATTCGCGAGCTTCTTCTCGAAAGCGAGAAGTTCCTGCTGGAGTTCTTCTGGGGAAATTTCAAGATCTTCAACAAAGGCCTCTGCCGCAGCAGCGGAGACAGCGGAGGCCTCAGCTGCGTCCGCCTGCACCAGTGGCTGGCCGCTTGCCGCGGCTCCCCCTGCATCTTCTTTGCATGCAGAAGAAGGTGGGAGGGCAGCTGGGCTGCTCGCCAACTGGGGAGGAGACAGATGGGCTGCTGCTGCTGCTCCTGGCAGTTCTGCTGCTGCTTCTTTAGGCAGCAAATCCTTGAGGGGAACTTGCTGCATGCGAGGCAATCCGTCAGCCCCAAACACCGGAATCTCTGCGGTGGTGAGTCCCGCACGAATGGCCTGTTTCTTTGCGTCCTCGAGAATCACCTCCCTGGAGACAACCCCCGGCGCCTCTTTCCTCAGCAGCTGCCACGCCTCGCTGGCGCTCAAGTCGTCGGCACTCTGGCGAATAAATCTGCGACAGCCAAAAGCAATTCGCAGCGGCACATTCCCGGTGTCCAGACACTTGAGGCTGAGCTGCACGCAACCTCTCCTGTCAACCTGCTGCCTCTCTACACTCAAATCATCTCAACAGGAAGAGACCAACAAACTGCTGATGAAGGATGTCCTGAAGGTCTCTGCACATATCTCGGGCAAATTGCCGCCCTCAAGAGCAGCCTGTCTCCTCTCCAGAGAAGACAGAGGTACTGCAGCTGGCTGGGTAGCTTGCCTGGGATGCCTTTTGCGTGCCTTGCGTTCTTCTTCCTGCATGAGGAGAAGCTCCTTTCGTCTCCTCTCCGCCTCTAGCAGAGAAAGGGCCTCTTCGATGTCTTCTGGCGAGTAGCCGGGGAAAATGCGGGAGTAGCGTTTCTCCCACGATCCTAATGAGGCCTTTTGCGGCTGGGCCTCAGAGGCGCGGCGTTTCTCCCCTGCAAATTGAAATTTCTTGCGGTGTCTCTCCAGCAGCTTGAGGGCCGTGCGAATCTTTGCAATTTTTTCTAATTCACTTTCCTTTGACTGCGCCTCATCCTTCTCTCCTAAACTCTGTCTCCTCCACTTCTGCAGCCTCAGCACCTCCTCCTGGGATCGCGTCGTCAGCTGGATCCTGCAGAGACACCCACGGCGCATGAGGCCCGCAGCAGCCTTTCACGCAAGGAGGCCCAGCCAAGGCCTGGCTTAGCAGCACATCTCTAAGGATAAGGCAGAGACGCGCTGCTGCATGTAGACTGTCTCCGCATGCAGAGGAAGCTGCTGCTGCTTCTCAGCTTGCAGCAAAGCACGAGCAGCGCCTGTTTCTCTGTCGGCCCACCTGCCCCGCACGGCGTCCACTTGCAGCACCCGAAGGCCTTTTAATTTGTCTCCTTGGCGGTACTGCAGCACGTCGAAAGAAGCCTCGTCTTGAGGCCTTGCGGAAGACGCACGGGAGGCGGGGAGACGAGATAAGTGGCGGCTGCCTTGAAACCTTTTGTATAAATCTGAAACCTCTTTGTCGCTGCTTTCTTTTTTAATCTCATTCTGCCGCACACATAAACAAGCCAAGACTGCTGCATGCGTCCAGCCGCATCTCCTGCCTTTCTTCTGCCTTCTTAGAAGGTTCCACGTGGGCAGCAGGTAGATCTCTTTGGAGATCTCTTGGAGACGGAGAGGCTCCTTTATCCTCACTTGAGGCCGTGAGAGAATTCCTTGGGACTGCAGAGGCCTCAGCTGCTTACCGCATGCAGAAAGGCATCCTCCACAGCCCCAATGTCAAGAAAGAGGCCAAAGTCCGTCGCCCGCAGCACGAGGCCCTCCACCTCCTGCCCCGTCTGCACAGACAGCCAAAGGACGCATGCAGTCAATCGCAGGGAATGATTTATCTCCCCTGATCCAACTGGAGACAGCAGGAGACAGCAGGAGACAGAAGGTCACAAGAGGAGACAAGAGGAGACAGCCAGCTAGCCATGAATGGCTAGAGGAGGGCCTCACCCAGAAAGCCTCAACGGCCTTTCGCGGGGCCTCTTGCTGCGCCGCTTTGGGGCCCGCAGTGGCGAGGCGCATGCGTCGGTTTGTTCTGTCAATGGCCTTGATTTGCAAAGAAAGAACGTCTCCCACTTTGAGCACGTCTCCCACATGGGAGATCCAGCCGTCAGTGGCAGCGTCTGAGACCTCGCGTGAGGCCAAGGAAGACCTTGCTGCTGCATGCACAGCTACATGATTGGCAGCTGCCTCCTCAGCTGTCTCCTCTTTGTTGGAAGCCTCACACTGGCGGAGATAATCCTGGCCTGCCTTGAGGGCCCCCGGCAAGAAGTGCATGTCCCTCACGTGGAGGAGGCCCAAGGTGTCAAGACACCCCACATCGACGCGGCAGCCAAACGGTAGCAAAGAGACAACCTGAAAATGCACACACAGCAGAGGGAGACAGCAGAGAGTGCCTTGCTGGGCTGAGGCCCTCCGCGGCCAGCAGGAAGGCTGCTGCTGCTGCTCCTGCTCCTGCTGTGCTTCACCTTGCCAA
Organism: Eimeria falciformis; assembly: GCA_002271815.1. Taxonomy (NCBI): domain Eukaryota; phylum Apicomplexa; class Conoidasida; order Eucoccidiorida; family Eimeriidae; genus Eimeria; species Eimeria falciformis. The sequence goes on from NPHX01000687.1 coordinate 230,743, forward strand.
TCACTGTTGTGTTCTCGTGGAAATTCTGCAGCGGGATTCGCTTCCTCCGCGGGAGAAGATATGCGCGCTGAGGCACAAGGCACAAGGCACTGGGAGACGAGAGACCCCTGAGGCACGCGCTGGGGTGAGGAGACAGCAGAGCAAACGCACAAGGCCAACAGCCAGAGACGGAGAGAGACTGCATGCGAGCACGCATGGAGGCCAACAGACACAAGGGTTCATAAGAACTCTACCTTAACAAAAACTGAAGGGTTAACCGAGCAAAGAGGCCAGAGGCTTGCCGCCCACCTTGCGGTTCTCCTTCTCCTTTGCCTGCACGTATTCATGCAGCTGGTGGGCTAGCCACTTGTTGGAGGCCAAATCCTTAAGGCTGACTTCCTTACCCCCAAGGGGCTCCTCCCCGCCTTCGGCCTCCCGAGGGCCAGTGGCCTGAAGGCCACGGCCAGCCTGCCTTTTATTCGAGGGGCCCCTCCTGCCCTTCAAGAGAGCCAGAGGACCAGAGGGAGGAGACAGAATCCATGCTTGCGGCCTACGCGTGCCGACACTGCCAAATTGGAAGCCGGTAACAAACAAGAAACAGGCAAAAAACACGCATGCGCACACTAGCTGTCTATACACTCCGTGAACACCCCGATGCCCCCGACAGCACAATGGCCGGCAAGCCCAATCCCCTTGGCGCATGAGGAAATCGCCCAGCTATCCTCCAAAAGACTCAGCAAACAAAATAAATAACGTAACTTTAAAAACCGCAGTTAGCAGAAATTCATTTGCTAAGGAAATCTGTTTCATAAATCAAGGTCATAATGGTCTCTATGGGGGGTCTTGAGAGCGCATTGTTTTCCTCGAAAATGCTATTTCTTCAATAAATATACTTCTTAATTGTATTATTAATTCAATTCTTGCAGTAAAAAAGAATTTCCGTTACTTTTCCTTTATTAGAAAATGCAGGGGCTGCTGAGGAGAACCCAGCGACGACTAACAGAGTCTCTGCCCACAAGCGTCTAGCAGCCCTCAATCGGCATCTCTGCCAGCCAATGAAAAAGCCAAGCGAAAACAAATTAAAAGAAGGTTTTGTTTGTGCAAAATCGCCGGTTTTCCATTGGAATTGAGGAGGGTTTGCTTAGGAGGCTCTTTTAAGGCCAGCAGTGAGGGCTGCTCTTGCCTCTGCAAACACACTGGCATTCTCCCAAGTCCACAAGAAGCGCCAGCCGGCCTTCTCATAAAATTCCTTTTTAGCTAATTTCTGCTGCGAAATTAAGAGCGGCAACTAGTCTATTATTCGTAGCTCTGTGGCCCCACTGAATTTTTATTTTTTGGGCTGCTCGCACTTGGTTTTTAAATGCCGTCAGCATCAACACAAATTTAATTTATCACTTAAGAAATGCTCGAGAAGAAATGCGTCTGCCTTACTCTGGATTTCCTCTGTGAGGCGTGCTGGCCTTAGCACAGCCAAGCGGAAAGAAGACCGCTGTGCCTTGTTATTCATCCCAACAAACAACAAAAGTCGGTGGTATTCTCCCCCCTGCCTTTGCCATTCTGTTCTGAAATCAGCAAAAACTTTAGATACGACACTTCGATGTTAAACAGACAAACACTCCACCCTCCAGCATATGCCCTTACATTCTGCACGCTCTAAGCACCGCTGAGGCCTCAGGCTTCTTTTAGTGAGGTGGACCACTAATCATCATAAGAAGATTTTTCAGGAATTAATATTCCTAGCACCGTTAGCAAGGAATAGGAGGACTTTAAGGCCTTTCTTCTTCGAATTCAAAATTGACGACTGAGGGTTGGGGGGGTAGCGTGAGGGTTACTGGGCTGACCTGCAGGTCTCTTCGCAGCAACCACAGAAAGAACAAAACGACCCTTTAAAACAATTTTTGCTCTTTTTTTGGTTTAACGCTTTAGGAAAAAATTTTGTAGTGGTGAAATTAGCACGGAGGTCGATACCCCAGTAGGAGCAGCAGCAGCAGCAGCAGCCCTTGATGAGGGAGCGGATTTTGCGAGTAGCTCCCGGGGCTTTGCGTTTTCCTGGTGGTATTCTTTATTGTTTGCTTTTCCCTGTTATTTTAAGTGGCAAAAATAGAGAATTGTTAGTCCAGTGCTGCAGGGAGCTTCGTGTGCAGCAGACGCACGGCTAAAGCGATCTGAAAGGCATGCGGCTGTTGTGGTCGGTCGTGTTTTTGGGGCTTCTTCTGTTTAAGGAGAATTTATTTGCATTCTTATTTCCCTTTTCTTCTTTTCTTTCTTCTAACTGCAAACTTTATCTTTCTTGTCTCTCCATCGCAGCAACCCCAAAATTGTTTGCCCGCAGCGGGCAGCTTTTGTTGTGGAGGAGCAGCAAGAGGCAGCAAAGGCTGCGCCTTTTATTTCCCTGAGGCCTTGCTGAGCTTTCCCTTTTAAGGGAGAAGCCTCCGCCTGTGTGGCGTGAATTGCAGCGTGTACAGACACCTGAGAAACTTGCTGTTGCCTCAGCAGCAGCAGCAGCAGCAGCAGCAGCAACAGCAGCAGCAAGATGGGTCGTAAGAAGAAGAGAGGATCCCGGGTGAAACCTTTCTGCTATTATTGTGACCGCGGATTTGACGATGAGAAAGTGTTGATTCAGCACCAGAAGGCTAAGCATTTCAAATGCAGCATTTGCTGCCGCAAGCTCGACACGGCCACGGGGCTCGCAGTCCACCTCTTGCAGGCAAGCTAGGGTTTAGGGTTTAGGGTTTAGGGTTTAGGGTTGTGTTGTATGCATGCAATTCCCGCAGCCTTCCTAGCTGTTGGTGTAGTCTTTTAAGGGTTTACCTGTGGCTCCTGGGTGTTGGTTATGGTTGGCCGCCAGGGTCACTTGCTGCACTGCGTGGGGTGTTTGTCCACTGCTGCAGGTGCACAAGGAGCAGCTGGCGAGCGTGCCGAACGCGCTGAGTGGGCGCGACTCAGTGGATGTGATTGTCCACGGAATGGACGGAATCCCAGCAGAAATCATTCAAGAAAAACTGGCCAAATATCAACAGCGAGCAGACGGCAAGGCCACGCGCAAAAGAGAGAGGGCTAACTGGGCACAGGTCAGACGCCAGCAACAGCAGCAGCAGTAGCAGCAGTAGCAGCAGCAGCAGCAGCAGCACCGGTAGCAGCAGCAGTAGGAGCAGCACCAGTAGCAGCAGCAGCAGCACCAGTAGCAGCAGCCGCAGTAGCAGATGGGGTGTCTGTGTGTGTGTGTTGTGTGTAGGTGACGATGGCCCCGCAGAACCTCGAGCATTTTATTTTGTTGGCCCAGCAGGGGCAGCTGCCTCAGTTTGAGGGGGTCCTCCCCACGCCAGTCATCCCTGGCCTTGCCGCCTCCTGTGAGCCGCAGGCAGCAACAAACAGACAACGTTCAACACACACAGACCACTTGCAGACACACCTCAAGAGACACTTCATACTTGCAAAACACAGCAACAGCAGCAGCAGACAGACAGAGAGACAGACAGACAGAGAGGCAGCAGGAGAGGAGAGAGAGAAGACACCAGCAGGGCACAGATATCTGTTGAGTAGTTCTCAGCTACTGCCTTTAAAGCGGCTACTTGTTTCTGGTGTTTTGTTTATTTGTGCTTTCTTTATTTGTCATCGGATTTTCTGTCTCTTGATCATCTGTCTCTTTTTTGTTTGTCTCCGTCTGTCTCCTCAGTCTCTTCCTTTGGAGCACCCGGGGGTTCAGCGCAGGCCCCGCCTGCGCTGCCAGTGCCGCCAAACCTCCAGGGCCTGCTGAGCCAGGTAATCACCTTCAGGTGTCTAGGCAGCTTGCTGCAGCAGCAGCAGCAGCAGCAGCAGCACTTCGTGCACGCATGCATTCTGCGTTGTGGGCGCAGGCCACAGGCGTGCCCTTGCCAGGCATGCCAGGGGCCCCAGGTCCTCCCCAGCAGCAGCCGCCCTTTGGCTTCCCCATGGGGGGGCCTTCGCCTCAGGGGTTGCAGCAGCAGCAGCTGCAGCAGCACGGAATGCCTCCGTCTATGGGCCAAGCGCCCCTGCCCCCAGGCCTCAGCCAGGGGGCCCCTCCAATGGGCAGCCCCCCCAGCAGCACGGGGCTGGGGCCTGCTGCTGCAGCAGCAGGCAGAGGCGGCAGCAACTCGATGATTCCGCCAGGACCCCCGCCAGTTTTCAGCACGCCGCCCCTCCCGGCCTCAACCAAACTTCTTTACAACGACGATGCTGTGAGCCTTACGCATGCTGCTGCAGTTGCTGCTTTTGCTGCTGCAGTTGCTGCTTTTGCTGCTGCAGTGGCTGCTGCTGCAATTGTTTGGTGCGTTTTGGTGGTTTGTTTGTTGCTGCTGCAGATGTCGGTGGAGGAGAGAAGAGCCTCGGAGATGCGGCGGTACTGAGGGTCTCCTGGCCCTTGCTGTTGGGGCTTGCTGCCAATCGCATGCAGTGTGTGGGCTACAGCGAGTTGTGTATTTTCTGCTGTCTCCTGTCAGCAGCAGCAGCAGCAGCTGCTGCTGCTGGGAGCCTCGTTTGTGTACCTGCTGCATTTATCGTAGTTTGTCTCTCTGCTCTCTTGCCGCTTGTCTGTTTGTTGTGGTCTTACATATCACTGGGGTGTCTGCTGAGTCTTAATGTGCATTCTGCTGCACACAGCAGCAGCCAGAGACAGATATGGGGACGGCGATCCTTATGTCTCCTCCCTCACGGGCCCACTGGCTGTGAGGCTCTGCAGCGCCAGGGCCAAGCAAGCCCCTTGAAAGTGCAGCCTTAGGCTAACACTGCTAGGGGTGTCGATGCGTTCTCATTAGTTTCTTTGTCTGCAGGCATCACTTTAGTCGCATTGAGGTGTCGCGCTAGTCTCCCTATTTTGGGCTGTCTCTTGGAGTTCAATTTCTTTAGCGTCAGGTGTCTCTTGTAGTCACGGTAGTTTGTTTAGAGGGCAGCTCTATTGGCCGCAGCTCCGCCTGCTGCACTCAGCGAAGCTTGCGGCTGCAGTTGCTGCAACCTCTTTCTTTTTGTTGCTGGGGTTTGTTGGTGGCAGGGCAAAGGTAGCAAGATTGACAGCCGCACTCTCGGCTGCAGCCGCATGCATTTTACGGGGCTTTTAGTACACAGGCGGTTCTTAGGCAGGCCAGAGCAAGCGGTTCTTGACGCCCCAAAAGGGAGGGGCCCTGGGCAGTAGGGGGATGTACAGACACCCCAATTAGTTAGTAGTTTCGATGTCTCTCCTGCATTGCACACGCTGCAGGGGCGCTGCTGCTCTCAGCTAAGGGGCCCCTGCGGGCCTGTCAGTTACTTAGGGGCCCCCACGGGTGGTGCGCAGGGCGTGTGGACCAATGGTCTGCTGCTGGATGTTGCTGCTGAAGTTCTGGCCTGCTGCTGCTCTGCGGGGCGAGGAGACACCGGCCTTTGATGGCAGCTCGCCTTTGCCCTTACCTGATGCTAACGTCCCAAGGCTGCTGCTGCTGCTGCTGTTGCTGTTGCTGCTGCTGCTCCTGGAGCCGTCGACCGAATAGAGGCGGCGGTGGGCACCTCCTGCTGTCTGTACAGCGGAAATGTTGCTGCTGCTTCTGTTGCATTTGCTGCCGTTGGTGCTCTTGCTGTTGCTGCTGCTGCTGCTGTTAACCGTTGGCTTTATGTCTGCCTTGAGGGTTGGGGCCTTCTGACGGGGGGGCCCCCCGCCAATCTTTGGGGGCCCACGAGGCTGTGAGCCCTGGCGGTTTGCAGCAAGTCCCTTGCCCGTGCTGCTGCTGCTGCTGCTACTGCTGCTACTGCTGCTGCTGCTGCAGAGACGGGTCTTTGAAGCAGGTGGGACAAAACTGCTGCTGCTGCTGAGGCTCTGCTTCCTCTTGCGTTCAACAAGGAACGCGCTGGAAGCTCCGAGGCTGCTGCGGCTGCCGGCCTTGGACTGTCGGGTGCTTCTGCTGCTGCTGATGCTGATGCTGATGCTGCTGCTGCTAGAGCCAACTCGTGTGGGGGCCTGCAGCAGCTGCTGCTGCCGCTGTCTCTGCGACGATGCACAGCTTGCGACAGTGGCCTCCCTTGCGCTGCTGCCTCGTCCTCCAGCAGACATGCTGATGCTGCTGCTGCTGCTGGGTGGTGTGGTGTCTCTCTGTGTTGCAGCGGCCTTTTCTGCGTGCCAAGTTGCTGCAGCTGTTGCTGGACTCCGTCTCTGTCTGTGGGCGTTTGTGGGTTGTCTCTGCTGAGAGGAGGCAGCAGCAGCAAAAGCAGCCCCTTGTATTTCTGCTGCTTCTCCTCCTGCTGCTGGTGCAGCAAAAGCAGCCCCTTGTACTTCTGCTGCTTCTGCTGCTGCAGCAGCAGCAGCAGAAGGCGGATGGCGGGGCTGCTGCTGACAGGCCCACGGCCGTTGGTAAGGAGCCTCTCGTCTTGCTGCGGCGCGGCTGCTGCTGGCAGCCGAGTAGTTGTGGCCTCGCACGGGACCCCTTACAACATTGCTGCTACTGCTGTTGCTGCTGCTGTTGCTGCTGCTGTTTGCTGCAAGGCGTTTTGAGATAGGGAGTTGGCCTCGCCGGCGCTGCGCAACACACGACATGGCCTTGGTGTGAGGCATTCGGGTGTCTGTGCTGCTGACTGTCTCCGTAGCCGATGCCACATCAAGCAGATTAACCTGCTGCTGCTGCTGGTGCTGCTGCTGCCTGTGGTGTCCCTCTTCACTCTCTGAATCGGATGGTTCGGCGAGGCTCATGCGCCCCAAGATGGGAGTCAGCTGCGAGGGCCTTGGCCTAAATGTTTTGCTGCTGCTGCTGCTGCTGCTGCTGCTGCTGCTACTGCTGTCTGACGGCTCTTCTCCCGCAGTGTCTGGCAGAGGCCGAAAGAGCGAAACTGCTGTCGAGGAGACACTTGCTGCTTTGTCCCTCATATTGTCCACGCAGCGGCCTGCTGCTGCTGCTGCTGCTGCTGGCACAGTCCCACCAGCAGACGCAGCAGCAGCAGCAGGCCCAGCAGCAGCGCCAGGGGACGGTAACTTTGCGAAGGCAGATGAGGGTCTCCTCAGCCTGGCAGTCGCGGCGCAGGAGGACAGGAAGGCGAACGGAGACACCTCCTGCTGCTGCTGCTGCAGCGGGGTGTCTGTACACCTCGCAGTGGTGGGGGGCATGCTGCGCTGCAGGGCTGGCACACTAGGGAATGTGGGCGTCGCCATTCTTGCTGCTGTTGTTGCTGCGTTTGCTGACGCAGCCTCCTGCTGCTGTTGCTGCTGCTGCTGCTGCTGCTGCTGCTGGCGAAGAGCAGCAAAAGGACTGGCTCTTTGCTGGCGACACTGTTCCTGAAAGGCGCGTTGCTGCTGGGCTTCAAAAATCCGCAGCTGTCTCTCTCGTGCGTCTTCTCTAGAAAGAGGCGGCGAGCTGCTGGGGCTGCCGCTGCCGCTGCTGTCCCACAAAAAATTTTTGATGCTGAGTCTTCTCAGCAAAGGAGACAGTTCTGTTTGGTCCGCTTTGGGTGTCCGTATTCCATCTTGGCTTGCTGCTGCTGCTCCTTCTGTCTCTTCTCCTGTCTCTCCTTCTGCTGCTGCTGCAACTGCAGGCACTCCTGCTGCTGCTACTGCGCCTGTCGCTGCAGCAGCAAGAGCTGCAGCGGGAGGAGACACACCACCACCGGCTGGCGGCTCGAATTCTCTTGCTGCAAGGCTTGCTGCTGCAGCAGAGGCGGAGGCCTGCCCGGGGTGGTGCTGCAGCTGCTGCTGCAGCAGCAGCTGCTGCTGCTGCGTGGAATCGGCAGCTGCGCCTGGCCGTGCTGCTGCTGCTGCTGGCAGGAAGCCTTGCTCCGCATTTGCCGCCCGTTCTGGGGTGTATGCTGAGGTGTCCATGGAGATGGGAGGAGCATTGCTGCACTCTGCAGCAACAACAGATTCCCTCAAAACAGCTGCCACGTCTCCCTGCTGCTGCAGCTGCAGCTGTTGCTGCTGCTGCTGCGGTTGTTGCTGCGGTTGTTGCTGCGGCTGTTGCTGCTGCTGTTGCTGCCGCTGCAGGGGTTGCGAATGAGCGTCAGCAGCAACAGAGCCGCGCAGGGAAACAGGGGGCTGCTGCAAAGCCAACAAACTGCCAAAGTCCGAGGCTGTCCGCCGCCGTCTCTGCTGCTGCTGCTGCTGCTGCTGCTGCTCCTGCAGTAGTAGCAGCTGAGTGGGGTGTCCCAGCAGCAGGAAGCTGCTGCTGCTGCTGCTGTCGATGCAGCTGCCCGCCCTTCGGCCTCCACAGCTGCTGCTGCGCCTGAAGAGAGGAGGGTAGAGGGAGACGGGGCGCCGCGACCTGCGAGGCCCCCTGCTGCTGCTGCTGGTTCGAGCGCGCAGCAGCAGCTGCTGCTGCCGCTGCTCTTGCAGCAGAGCCTCGGAGGGAGTTCGCCACAGAGAGAGGAGCGCTTCCTGAGGCAGAAGGCAGGCTGCTGGGGTGTCTGTGCTGCCTCCCTGTGCATACTGCTGTTGCTGCTGTTGCTGCTGCTGCTGCTGCTG
>NPHX01000687.1:273171-342780 GCA_002271815.1 Eimeria falciformis
GGGTGGTGCCGCTGCCATTCATTGCCTCCTGTAGCAGTGGACACGCACTGTGTAGTGCACAGGGTTTAGAGTTTAGGATTTAGGGTTTAGGGTTTAGGGTTTAGGGTTCAGGGTATACGCGCGCGCAGAATCGTTGGGGCCGGAAGAAGGGCAAGAGACACACCGACGGCATGGAGTGGGGCGAGCAGTGGGAAGAATGCAAAGAGGAGACACAAGACGAGACGGAGACACCCCCTCAGCCCATCCGCCTTCGTATTCTCGTGAGAGAGAAAGACTCATTTTGCTGCTGCTGCTTCTGCCGCTGGTGGTTGCTGCTTTTGCTGTGCAGCGGCTAGTGCCTCTCCTCTGTCTGTCCATGCTGCCGGTGCAGTTGCCTGGGGGCGAGGTCTCGACGCGGGAGGTGCAGCTTCTCTTTCGGCGTCCCCTGAGGCTGCGGCGGCGGTTCGACGACAAATGGTGGAGAGAAGCCAGCGGCAACTCCTGGGGCCACAAAGAGTAAGCCCTAAACCCTAGGCCGTGCGGTGCTAGAGTCCGCTTTCCAGGTTGCAGCGAGCCCAGAGGCTTGGCGAAACCCTAAACCTCTTGCGTGCTTGTTGTCTGAAGAGGGACAGAAGCCGGGGGCTCCGTAAGCAAAGAGAATTGGTACGACAACGGCACGGAGAAGCAAGTCGACAGATGGGAAGAAAGACCTGACGGATCCAAAACAGGTAAACCCTAAACACACTCGCCGATTGAGGTTTGGGCTTGAGTTCAGAGTTTAGGGTTTAGGGTTTAGGGTTTAGGGTTTAGGTTGCTTGGCTGGGTCGCGGGGGGGATCTTAGGCATAGGACAGCTGGCCATCTTTTTAGACAGAAACAGACACACACACTTGTGTTTAGAGAAAGAGGGGACATGTTGTGTTGCTTTGCGTTGTTTTGATTTTAGGGGAGAAGTTTGGTAGCAAAGCGGACGGCACGCAGTGGAAAGAGCGCTGGGGCTGCGGGCCTGGGGGCAGCGAGGCATGGGAGGACAAGGCGTGGGAAGAGCCGGACAGAGAGAGAGAGGGAGGCACGCTGAGGTGGGGGTTCAGCAGCGGCAGCAGCAGGACAGACTGCAAGCGCTGGGAGCAGCAGTGGAGGGAGAGGGAGCACTGGCTCTGCGGAGAAAAATTTGTTGAGAAGATCGAGAGACACGACAACGGAGACGAACAAGTTCACAAGGAAGGCAACCAATGGAGGCGTTCGTAAGGAGGCACTAACCCTAATTTTTACGGTGTCCATACACCTCAAAAGATCAGACAGAGAGTGGAGAGACAGAGGGAAGAGAGGAGGCTGCAGGATTGCTGGGCTGTTCCTCTTGTCTGTCTGCATTCTGCTGTCTGCGCCTCTCTCGAAAGTTTATTTGCTTTTGATTACCGTTTTTTTATTTTTGGTTAATCCTTTTAGTATTTTTGCGTGTTGCTGAAGTGGTCTGTTTTTGGGGCTGTTTCTTTGCTCTTTGCTTTTCGCTCTTTTCTCGCCGGCATCTCCAAGGCCGGGGCAGCTCAGCCCCGTTGCCTTTGAAACCCTCAGCTGCTTCCTCCTCACTTTTGGTGGTTTGAAATTGCACGAATGTTGCCTGCTGATATTGGGGCTGCATGCGGCTGCTCGTGTGTCTGCAAGCGTGAACTGGGGCGTTAGGGGCAGAGGGTGCATTTGTCTTCATTGGGCTTGTCTATTTGAATTGCGAGCAAAAAGAAGCTGAAACTTTTTATATTTAGGTCAGGCTACACGCTGCATGCATGCGCTTTGGGGGCTTGCTGCAGGGAGCACTGCGACCGCGATGTGACTTCGTGGTTTGACGAGCGGTTTGGCGTGGTGGAGAGCATGGAGGAGAAGTGGGCTGTCAAGAGGGGAGCCGACGAGGCCGGCGAGTGGAGCGAAAGATGGAGAGAAAACCCCAGAGAGAAAGAGGCAGAAAAGTTTGGTTGGAACAAGTCAGCGAACACACGATGCTTCCCCTTTGATTGCTTCCATATCCCCATCTTCATCATTAGCAACTTGGTTTCTTTGTTTTTCTTTCTGTATTTCCAGATGTACACGCCAATAGAGGTGCATAAGGTTTTATACTCTAGGGTTTAGGGTTTAGGGTTTAGGGTTTAGGGTTTAGGGTTGTGTGCGTCGCAGGCAGGGGGATTCCTGGGAAGAGCGCTGGCACGAAAAGTTTGAAGCCGACCAAAAGACAGAAACTTGGGCGGAGAAAAAAGGCAGCAACGCCCAGGTAAACCCTAAACTCTAAACCCTACGTGTTGGAGTGCAGAGAACAAGAAAACTGTCTTTACATGAAAGATCGTTTTGGCGTTTCTTGGGGGCCTGTACATACACTGTACACCTCAGCATTCCCTGTTCCCTCAAGCGCTCTGCGCACCTTATGGTGAGTAAGGGTTTAGGGTTTAGGGTTTGTGTTTTTGTGGGTCTGCGCTGTGCTGGCTGATGCAGGGCGACAGCTGGCTGGAGAAGTGGCACGAGGGTTGGGGTTTTAAGTTTGCCCACAAAGAGGCGAGAGACTCCTCAGGAACTCGGAGGGTAGAGCGATGGGGTGAGAAATTTCACGACGATGGAAGTGGAGAAAAATGGGCTCAGCACTGGCAGGAGACACCTGCAGAGACACCTGGCAGCGGCGGAAAGAGCTGGGGCGACAGATGGGGCCCCGGCGGCGTGGGGGGTCATCGGTGGGGTGAAGAGTGGGGAGACGGGGGCTGCAGGAAGTGGGCTCACGATACACCTGGCAGGCCAGAGGGGTGTTAGGCAATTCCTGTCGTTTCCAAGTTTAGCAGAAACACAACTACACGTACTAATGCTCAGATACGACCAAGACAAACATGTACAGCTAGAGCCGCTCCGCAGCAGCAGCAAGAACAGAAACAACACAGGCAGCGCAAGCTTATAGCTCGTAAGGGCCACCATCTGATTCTGCGTGGAGTGCCGAGGAGCACCGGCAGCCTGGCAGATGCGACGCTTTTCTGTACATTAAGTGAAAGGAACAAAGAATGGGGAGAGCAGAGCCACACAGAGGCAGAGAGCCAAATGGACACAGGCTTAAATAGTGCAGCTGCCTGTGGCCTTAGCGGGACGAAATGTTTTTTCTTGTTGGGAGGAGCGCTTTCTCCTCTGTACGTCCTGAGAAGGCCAACTGAACGTCAAGTGTGCTAGATAAAAAATGTTTTTGTTGTCTCACGCGCCCACAAATGCACCAGCAGACGGGAAATACTTTATGCCTGTGGTGCCTAGCCCGGGGTCTTTAGTTAAAAAAGTGTCATTGCTGGCAGCAGTAAAACAAACTTTCTAGTAAAATGAACTCTAGTAAAACAAACAGTAGTAAAACAGACTCTCTTCGCTTTCCCCTTTGGGAGGTAGCAAGGGCAGAAAGGGGATGAGGCGGAGCTGCCGCCAAATTTAAATATTTTTTAGGCCGCAGGGCCTTCAGATGGAAAACAAACAACCATGCCTGGTGGAGCATTCCTACACCTCCCTGCCCGTTTAGGAAAGCTAGTTGACGGATGACGTTTGTGTTTTGGTTTATGTGGATTTTCATTCTTTGCGGTTTTGAGGGGAAATAAGTTTTTTTGATAGAGATTTGGTGGTGGGTTGTACAGCTCGTTTTAGATAGCCAGGTGTGTAGAACTGCCTTATCCAGCTTTACACACACTTGAAACGATCAATAGTTTTATGCACGCAGAGTTCACGGCAAGCTCTCTCTAATATTTTTATTTGCAACTCAGTAAACCATTTGTTTCTGCTTTTCTGCTATTAAACTAGACGGAAAAAAGAGAAAAAGACACACAGTAGCTTGCCACGGGGCTGCAGTCGCTTGCTCTATGCTTGGTGTCTGGGTAAGAGTGTTTGTAATGAGAGAAAGTGATTTCGTATTGGGTTTGTTTTTTCTCGAATGTTTCTATTTTGATGCCACTGCTCGTTTTTATTCGCACTTTCACCTTCATTGCAGTCGCTTGTCTCTGAAACGGTTGGTGGATCTGCATGCGCCCCCCTCAAACACGTACGAAGGGAAGAAATTGCCCACAGACTTTCACGATCTGCATACCAGAAGCTGCGCAGGTGTACCTACACCTCGGCATACTGTCGCCGCCTGTTAGGCGGTAGCTGCCTCCGCCAGTTCCATTACCGATCTGCATTTTTTAGCAGGCATTGTTTCTTGGTTCTTATTTCTCTTTTCAAGGATGGCAGACGGCCAATATTCGTTCAGTCTTACGACTTTCTCGCCAAGCGGGAAGCTGGTGCAAATTGAATACGCCCTAAACCGTGTACAGCAGGGGGCCCCGGCCCTCGGCATCAAGGCCAGAAATGGTGTTGTTTTAGCAGCAGAAAAGAAACTCCCCACTCCATTGCTTGAGGGAAACACAATCAGCAAGGTCGACAATTTCACACCTTCTGTCGGATGCGTCTTCGCCGGAATGCCAGCGGATTTCCGCGTGGTCCTTAAGAAAGGCAGGAAAGAGGTTAGCTAAACCCTAAACCCGCAATACTCTATAAAACCTGCACCCAATAATTTGAATAAGCTTTTATTATTTAGGCTTTATGATTTAGGGTTTGGGAGGCTGATAAATGTTGTGTGTGGCTGGTACGTATGGTTATTGGAATGAGAGTTTCCTACCGCAGACCAGTATCCGTTCTGTTCTCTGTTTGGTCTCTTGCCTTTTCAGGCAGCTGCATATGAGTTGTACTATAAAACTCCCATGCCAACAAATCACCTGGTGCAAGGGGTGGCCTCAGTGATGCAAGAATATACGCAGAGTGGTGGCGTCCGTCCGTTTGGCATTTCCCTTCTTGTTGCTGGGTGAGCGGGACCCCAACGAGTTGCTAGCTAGCTGCCAGTTAGCCTCCAACTAGCTGTGCTGTGTTTTCTAAGATTAACTGCTCAGCGCATGCAGGTTTTCGGGGCTTTCTGTTCTGCTGTTTTAGGTACGATGATTTCGGCCCTCAGTTGTACCAAGTAGATCCCAGCGGTGCGTACTTCGGCTGGAAGGCGTCGGCGATTGGCCGCGACATGCAAAACTCAAAGACGTTCCTCGAAAAACGGTGCGAAAACTCGTCATCACGCATTAGCTTTCCTTTTAAATGCACTAGCTCTTTCTTGGGTGTATGGACAGTTGCCTTTCATGACCGTGGAGTGCTCAGGGAGGCGTCGACGGTAGCTGATGGTTAGTTGTTTGTTGTTAGCTGCGTTTCCGCGGTGCAGGTACAGCCCAGACATTGAGCTAGAGGACGCAATCCACACGGCGATCCTCACACTGCGTGAGGGTTTCGAAGGCGCACTAACAGAGAAGTCTATTGAAATCGGTGTTGTCGGTGAAGACAGGAAATTTCGGGTTTTGACCCCTGCAGAAATCAAAGATTACTTGAGCGAGGTGGAGGTGGGCACAGCCTGAGGCCAAACGTGTCACAGGCAGCTTGCCGGCATTCCGATGCTGGCAACAAATCAGTGAAAACAAATGAAATTTCCGCTGTACCTGCATGCAGCAGGGAACCCAAACAATTCTAGTTGCTGTTGCTACATTCTACGCCTTCCAAAACGCTGCCGGAGTGAAGGCTTTGTTCTCACCGCCTTCAAGTACCTTAAAGGCAGTTGTTACTTAAGGCAAACCAGCGAGCTGCTGAGAGCTAGGTGGCTTGCAGGACTCTCTGTACGCCTCATCGTCGGAGCCAGTAGCGGACCGACAGCAAGAATCGGCAGGAACACAATCAAACGTCAAGAGGGCGAGAGAGAGAGAGAGAGAGGTGGCTTCACGGCGCTTTTAGTTTAAATTTGAGGGACTCGTAGAAGTTAAAGAAGCTAGGCGGAATTTCACTAGTCTTCAGTGGCAGCGTCAGGCTTCAAGGGCAGGTGCAGCCTACAGGCTCGGCGACGACAACCCAATTCTCATTTGCAGAAAGAGGGCTGCCCAGCCAAGAGTTTTAGATCGCATGCATATAGTGTGTAAACCGAGGCAGTTGTAGCCTCCTCTCTAGGACTTGATGAGGGGTGTGGTGCCCTCAACAGAGCAGCAGTCCGTGAGGGAGCTCTGCTTCCTGCTCTTTGTGGTTTTTTCTTTTTGGGGGCTCGACGAAGACGCGGTGGAAATCCTTACACAGCCTCCCCCTTCTTCTAGCATCCGCAAGCGCCACCTCATGACGTTTCTCGCATTGGTAACCCTTTTATGACTTGTGTGTTTGTTACCTTGATTCTCTTCCCCTGTCGGCTCTTGAGGAGCAAAGGGTCAACGCAAAGGCCCGTAGAGCGCGTGGGGGCAGATGGAGAAAGCGGGAGATGGCAGCATGGCAAAGCCGCAGACCCTCGCATGCGTGCGAAAGCTGTCTTTTCTATCGATAACCCACATTTATGGGTCTTGGGTATCAGCCTTCACGGCACATAATAGACAGGGAGAAAAACCTGGTGATACTTTTCAAGGCAATTGGACATTTACAAGGCGAACAGCAATCGCCTGGGGACTCCTATTTAGAGCGTGGTAGCAGAACTCATTCTAGTTAGCAACCGCCTCGAATGAAGATACACCAAGTTTCATGGGAAGTCTCGTACGCTGACAAGAACAAGCCGGCAGATACGGCAGGGCATTCACTTGCTTTACTGTAGACCATGCGCAATACCCTACAGAGGGGCACTTCATTCTTTGCCTTGAGGGGAAGACAAGGCCTTGGCGACCCTCTATATCCCCTACTCCTCTGGTGCTCCTTCGCATTGCCACCGTTCCGCTGCTTTATCCTTATCTTTGTCCCCTGCGTTATCTCTTGGGAAACAACGCTGGTAGTTCCTGTCTATTCCCGTTTGCTATGTTAGCAAGCCTTCAATAAGCAGCGTATCCATATGTGCCCAGCTACTTTCGCCGCATCCCCTGGCAGGTTGGCTCAGTTCAGATCGGCATGGCCTCAGAAAAGCAAGCCAGAGCAAATTCTTTGGAAAACTAATTATTCTTAAGTTTCGCTTTCGTACTTACAGTTTGTACTTACGGCCTTCCGGCAGCGGCCTCAGTACAAGCAGTGTACGTATAGGTTTGCACGAGAACGACAAATGAAACAACGAAAATAAAGAAGTGTGGATCCAGCGGGCAAGTCATCAGACTTTTGGAATTGTACTAGGCACAATGTAAGGACTGCTAATTCTCGATTAAATACTCAGTTTGACAACTCCACATTTGATGGTATTGTGCTTCTGCTACACTGCACATTGCTAGGAAATCCTGCTCTTTTTGTAACTTGACGGATGATGACAAAATTGCAACTACCCTCAGAAAACGAGGCTCGACTGCCCGACCCCTACAATAACGCCATTCAATCTTGTTCGCGACAATCAATAGTCTGCCGCACGAGTCTGAGCGTAATTAACTGGGTGTATAGCATGCAACAGCAAGCACAATCTAGCAAGTGTACTCGCCGTACAAGTGCCCACCTACTTCCCACAGCTCCGCATCGTGAAAGCAGGTTTCTGCTGCCTTTTCTACAGTGGACATGACCCCAAAGTCGTGGGAGGCCTGTCGGTGCACAGGCCAAGGTGGCTGAGCAGCCAAATCAGCAAGGCACCTTATGAACTTCGAAGGTTCTAAAACGACAGTGGAGATGGCGCTGCTCTCCACATCAAACGACTTACACGCAGCACCTGCACTGCCTGCAGTGACGACAGCTTAAAAACGCCATGCCCCTCCATGAGGCGTCAGTCAATCATTGGTTGATATATTGAGAAGCGTCTATTGCCGCCGGCATCTCTGGAATGTGAACCTCGAACCGAGTCTGCACGTCGTTTAGGACATTCGTGTCCTCCTGGCTCGCCACGAAAGTCACAGCCAGACCCTTTGTACCAAAGCGGCCCGCGCGCCCCACCCTGAAAAAAATCGAACCAAAGATCGGCAAAAAATGTGACAGTGTGAATGCACTGTATTGAGTATAGCGTTAAAATGACGTCGGTGAGAGCGACTGCTGCCTACAAACCTAAAATTGGGCTCAGCTGGAATTCGCATGAATTGCTTGTCACGGCGTACCTGTGGAGGTAAGAATCGCTGCTCTCTGGCATGTCATAGTTCACAACAATATTGACACGTTCGATATCGATACCACGGCCGAACAAATCAGTCGCGACCATGATTCGCTTTTCAAAGTTCTTGAACTGTTGGTAGCGGTTGATTCTGGAGGCAAGCAGCGATGACACCAAATAAACCGTGAATAAAAACAGCAAATACAGTTTCGCCGTGTTTTGAATGTTACCAATGGATCATTTTAAAATGCGCAAAAAAGTGAAACAGTGTGCTCACCTTTCTTCCTGATCGAGTCCAGCGTGAATGGCAATCGAGGGGAAGTTGCACTCGGTAAGAAGCTTGTTGAGCGCCTGAGCCCTGGAAACGGACTTAACAAAGATAATCACCTGGTTGAATTCCAGAGAGTCAAGCAAGTCGTTCAGACGGCGATTCTTATCAGCTTCAGCCAACTTGACGTAGTATTGCAGTAGTCCATGAAGGGTAAGCTTGCTTTCGTCATCAATAAAGACTTCGACGGGATTCTGCATGAATCTCTTGCATACGGCACGCATTTCCCGTCCCATGGTCGCCGAGAAAAACATTACTTGCCTGTCCGGACAAAAACCACCGCGAAGCCAATAGGAACCTTACAACCCAGCAGACCCCTCTCAGTGGATTCGTCAGTTAGTTTCTCCAAAATCCATTCCAAGAGTTAAATTCTAGTGAATCTCACTTCTTCTTGGGAGTGGAGACAAAAATCGACTGCACATCTTTGCGCATGTCAAGCTTTTCCAGGCACTTGTCGCATTCATCGAGGACAAAGTGGCTGATCTTGTCGGGATCCAAATGCTTTCCTTTGAGAAGAGCAAGGACTCTTCCTGGCGTACCGATCAGAATGGATGGAACGCGCTTCGGGTCGGAAAGCATTTCTATATTCTTCTGAATCGGCACTCCTCCGTACACGACTTCACACTTGACGTGTTTCAGGTACTTGCTGAACCGCTCAAACTCGTTCTTAATTTGAAACGCAAGTTCGCGGGTGTGGGCCAGGCCCAGGCAGACAACACCAGGAGCAGCGCTTTCTGCTGCAGCTGTACCTGCACCTGTTCCCTCTGCAGAGTCGCCACCTGCGCGCTTGGGCGCGGAAGCAGCAGAGGCAGCTGCAGCGGAGTTCTCAACATTTAACTGCTGAAGGATCGAAAGCACAAATACCGCAGTCTTGCCCATACCACTCTTCGCCTGGCACAAAATATCTACGCCGGTAATCGCGTGGGGAATTGTCTCGTGCTGCACTTCGGAAGGGTGTTCGAAACCTGTTGCCGACATAACAAGACAGCAAGGAAAGCCGAAAAAAATTGAAGTGTCAGGCATACTACTAAAAGTAAAAATATATAAATCATAACATTATTGAATGTGAAACAAAAAGGGGATAATGGGCAAACCTGCATCGCCAATGGCCCTCAAGAGTTCAGGCTTCAGGAAGAAATCACGAAATCCGCTTGCATGGATGGAGACGTAGTTTCCGCGCCCTACAACTTCCTCCCCGACGCCCTTCTCCTGAAGTCGAAAACGCGGATAGGCCAAAATGTACTTCTTGAGAAACCAAAAAGCACTTGTTGAAAAACAAATAAAGAAAGGAAAAGATCAGCATCTCTCTTCCACCGCCGTCGTCGTCCTTTGGTGACGGAATCCACCGACAGGGAGGGGAGAAGGAGCTGCAGGATTTCTATTGCCCTTTTGCCCGCAGCATCCGATCACAAGCAACACAACTTACAGAACACCACCGACACACCCTCAGAGAACACAACGGCAAAAGCAGAACGACTTATACACAAAAATATTAGCCACACCATAGGACAAACCGCATGTCTTGGCTGCGTAGCAGCGCTGTGTTGCCATTATAGGCGGAAATACGATAGTGCCCGCCGAGTTCATACAAATACCAACATTATATGTGTTTCCGCTCTACAACAGAGAACCCCAAGGTATGTCCCGGCTGTACCGCCCCCTCTGTAATTCTGTAGCCCAGAGGAGCTGGAGATGGCCCCGTTGATTTGAAAATGTGCAACTGGCCATTGCGGTACGTTTGTCACACGCAACAGTCTTTGCTGCAGGCGCGTAGCCTTGGGCGAGAACTATGGAGGCCATCTGACGCCACTAGCAGCTACTGCTGCTGCTGCCGCAGCCACATGCCCGTTAGCTGGTGGTCTGGAATATGCAATATCGCAATAGCTGCCGCTGGAGGTGAAAGAACAATTGCTGGGGTGTAGGGACACGAGGAGGGGATGGCCGCCCAGCCGGTGCAGTCGAGGAGCATTGACCCAACCCTCGAATATTTCACGCACCTTGGCGTCGTTTTGCTGCTCATCTTCTTCGTAATCAACCAACTCGTCCGCGGGGTTCTGCTCGAGAGCGGCCATCTTGCCGATCGACGTGGGGGATGGAGTGGAGGTGCTGCTTCTTCAGTGCCGGCTTCCCTGCTGCTGCTATCGGTGGGCAAGTCCGGATGCAGCGGACTTCTGCACTACTTGTATTGCTAGTGTCGAGCAAGTTGAATGAAACCGGAAACAAAGGTGCTACATGGGAGCTGTAGCAGCGCATGCAGCTTCCGCTTCCCCTCTCTGCGGTGCTGCTGCGTCAGTTGTCGGCGACCAGCACCAGTTGATCTTGTGCTCTCAGCTTCCTTTTGTATCTTTTCTTCAGATAAAATAAAACACTTTTTACATTAGGGAATTGTAAAGCGGAAACTTATTCAAATCGCCACTTGTGACTTCCCTACAACAACGCCCCACACCTAGTGTTGGTGGATAAGGGGTTGGGGTTAGTGCGAGGTGAAAGTTTGGACGTATTATAGGCAAACGGGGTACTAAGCCTGAATTTCAATACGGAAATTGCCACTTCTTGATGGCTGATAGGCTGGTTTAAGTCTTTATTTACTGCTATGCTGCGAGATCCCTAGTTAGTGTTTGTAGCGTGTTAATGCGTGTTCGTATTATTGCACTCCTTACCTGTGTGGTACAACTCATCATTGCTCTAATTAATGCTGTAAGTTTTCTATGGGTATAATGGTTAGGCCTGTGTGTATGGGGAGGAGTAGCCTAGCTCATTTGATTTGCAAGTGTGCGTCTTTATTTAAAAATTGGCTGCACGTAGCCGCATCCCCTCAGCTCTTGGTTGTACTGAGGCATGGCAGGCCTTAGTGAGGTAGGCCGCGGAGGGGGACTTCTGCTGCAGACTGACTATTCTTGAATATGGTGTAACGATCGTACTTCTGAGTCTGCTTAAATGCCAAAGTATTAACCCAAAACAATAACTTGAGAATATTTAATCCCCCGAGAAGTTTGCTCCTCTTAAGTTTGCCTTTCTGACGCCGTGCGGACCTGAGCACAGCCAACTAGCAAGAAGGCCATGCAGCCTAGTCTGCGCCTTAAAACAGGCATTCTGCCTACGCAATCCGAAAAGTCCAGCTACTGCTCCCTACATACATAGACATCTCTTTTCCACTATTATGTAACATACGGTATTAATTGGGACAGTTCAAAGTAATAGAAAGCAGACAAACACTGCAACATCGAAAATACGCATTAACACGTTACATACGGCCCCAGTCCTAAGACACCTTCTCATGCGTCCATACGAGGGATGCTGAAATAATCATTCTTTGTTGATGCTTTTGATTCTGCAAACTTTGCCATTGTCACGGCTCAGGCTGAGCTGAAGACCCAGCTTGTGTCGTACTTGTTTCCGTTTAGTTCGTTTTAATTGCTAAAAGTGGTATTACCGACAGTACGTCTAGGATAGCCAGGTTTTTAAGTACAGCTGCGAACTTGAGGTGCAAGCCCTAAGCATATTATGGAAAGCATTGCTTAATTACTGCTTTATTTTATTTGTCTTATTGAGGTCTTGGACGGCTTCCTTGAGCTTTGCATTCGTCTTGGGCTTTTGGAAAACGTGAAACTCGATTGAAGTTCACTGCGCCAACCCTAACTTCACAAATATTTTTAAAGAGCCAATTGATTGCTATTGGCTCTTATTGAGAGAGATAGATTTTTCACGGTAGGGTCCTCTTCAAAGTGTTTATCCATCAAAAAAGAAATAATCCAAATAGAAACACTTCTAATCGTCAATCCAAATCTCTCAGCCGCATGTCTGTGGCCATCAGTTGCATAAAAGTCATGCAGCGGAAGAGGGAGCCCAGCGCCAACAGACTTGCCCATCTTCTTTGTGCCAAGGAGTTGCTCTCGTGCTCCATGATAAACACATGCATATTTCTGATACTCGGATATTATTTAGGGAAGCAAGAAAGACGATGCGGGGGGCAAGGAAACGCATCTGTAACTGAGCAACCTTAAAATTGTAGCGTCCCAACACTTGGTGTTTTATGTAGAAGCGGATTTTTGCATGGTCTTCGCTATAATAAACTAGAGTATACCATTTGAGGACGTTTTCAAGCTAATACTTTTTAGTCAATGGATCTCTCTATATATGTCCCCGTTGCTACAACTCAGCATGAGGGAGGCAGCCTTAAGCCTATGGCTGTTGGCCTATGAGACTGGCTGAGTGCTTGCCTCCCCCACTTTGGCAGCCTGGGCCGAGTCATGGCTAGTTACTGCTGCTCTATGCAATCGTGCAGTATGTGTGTATATCCGTGCAGATGGACTATTCTTCAAGGTGTTAGCTGCAAATATCACTAACACTCAGTTTAGCCTCTTACAAAAATTACATAAGTAAAGAGTAGTCACCACAGATACCTCGCGTTAGACTGTAGTGTTCCCCTGCCTTGCCAGACAAACTGCAGAACGCGCCATGAAGCAAAGTTCAGAGTTCAGGCTGAGCGAATTTTCATCATGTATCTTCCTCAGCATATGAGTGTTGGCCGTAAACCTCCCAAAGCTTCGTGTTGTTCGCTTATCCGATAGGTCGAAACTTTTTCTAACAAAATCCCTCTGATGAGAATTTGAAAACGCATGAAAAAGTACAGAGCAGACCAGTGGTCCACTGTCTTTTTCTTAGCAGGTTGGGGCCCCCTTGGCAGTCCCAGTCAGTTGCCACATGCAAGGAGGCTGCAAATCTAGCAGCATCGGCACCAACGTTGTCGCCGAATCTCCCTCAGCAATTTTAAAACAGAAATCCTTTCTCTGTCCAATTTCTTGCCTGTAGGTACACTGCAGTGACTCTCTTCTTTCTAGTGTGTATACCACACTCCCCCTAGCTAACGTCCTGCTGCTGCCTTCCGTTATCTCTGCTTACCAGTTTATTTTTAATACATAAAAGTTAACTAGGAACACTAATGAAGCGAGCAGTGGCCTTAGGTTTTAGAACTGCGGCAGGTGTTAAAGCGGCCGTCGGTGCTGCTCCTGTCCAGCGAATTCCCATACAGCCTGCAGCAGCAGCAGCAGCAACAACAACAAACCCACCTTCTGCTCCTCGAGTTTTACCTCATTCTCCAGCCGTTTTCTTGGGGGGGTTTTCATGGACACGCAGGGGAAGGGGCGGTGGGGCCCTTTTGTCAGACTTCAGTTGGGGCCCCATGACAGAGAGGGCAGACCTCCCAACAGCTAATGGACTTTTCTGCCACTTGCCTCTGCCTTCGGGCAGTCCACTGGCCGCAGCAGCGGCTGGAGCTCCGCCTCCGTGCACCGCAGCAGCAGCGGCAGCAACTGCCAGTTTGCTGCAGCGCCACACGCACAAGCAGCAGCGGCTGCACATACACCTGAGCGAAGTGTATCCTACGTTTCTCGCGGCCCAGCGCCGCTGCTTTAGCGAAAGCGTGAAGGGCCCTGGGGACGTCAACTACCCCCGCCCTGCGACCGCCCCAGAGCCAACACAGGCCCCGCCTCAGCAGCAGCAGCAGCAACAGCAGCAGCAGCAACATCAGCAGCAGCAGCATAAACATGAAGGAGCAGCAGATACTTCCAAGCACGCGAGAAGGATAGCAGCAGTTGGGGCGTCCGGAATGAGCGGGGCCAACTCAAGTTGGCTGAGGGCCCTGGGAAGTTTTGCCTTTGCTGGGGTGAAGAAACTCTTAAAGTTTTCATGGCAGTAAGAATCAACAAAAAGCCAAAAAAATGCTAGAGGGAAAGAGAGGCCTGAGACAGAAATAGAGAAACAGAGAGATAGTGGAAATGCTTGGTGTTTTTGTCTCATCAGGTTCTTTGTCGGCTTGTGCCGTTATACAGTTCAGTTTGTTCGAAATCCGAGAATTGTGACGCAGTGGTATGCCAAGGGCAAGGAAGGTGAGCAGATACACCCCACTGCCTGCGTGCATATATTTGTGTGTACAAGGTGTACATACAGATGTTTATATGCATGTGTGTATACGCTTGTGTGCTTCTCTGCCTCGTCCAGCCTGCAGCAGAGCATCCGTTCAAATTTAGGGTATAGGGTTGAGGGTTTAGTAACTGCCTGTTTCGTCCCTGGTTCCCATAGATCCAGTTCGTGTCTATAGCATGCAGCTTTAGAATGTTGAAGTGCGGGGCTGAGCAGATGGAAAGACGAAATAACTAGGCATGGCTAGACACTGAAAAACTTTTTATTCTCATGCTCAACGGAAATCCACTAGGAATTTTATATCCTTTGAATTTGCATTAGAAACAGAGAGGTATTGCTGAGGTTTGTCTGGGGTTTTCTGGGGTTTGTTTGGGGTTTATTAGGATTTATTAGGGTTTATTAGGGTTTATTTTTGGTTTTTTTGTGCTCAGCTGCGTTGCACACGTGGCGTTGGTGTTGCACTGGTTTTCGTCTTTTTTTCGCCAACGTTCGGGTGTCTCACCAGCTGCTGAAGAAAAAGATATTGGGATATCCGCTTCGCTACAATGAGCACAAATTGCTGGTTCGTCTCCCCCTTTATTACAGTTAATTAGTTAAAATATTAATTGCTTAATTGATTGTTCTATTTATCTTTTTGTTTTTTTGACTTTTTTCTGCTCAGGTGCGGACAACGGCAGATGCGCTGAAGCTGATACCCTTCTCCTTGCTGATCATCATTCCCTTGGGCGAGCTTCTCATCCCCGTGGCTCTCCGCCTTTTCCCCAACATGCTGCCCTCAACCTTTCAAGAAAAGTAGGCTGCTTGCGACTTTATTATATAATTATATATGAAATGATTACGCTTTTGTATTTGTTTGTTTGTATACAGATATGTTTGTACATATATTTGTATATTGTGTTTGTACACAGCATTGCACATATATTCGTTTGCTCGGTTTTTTATATATATGCTTTCCGCTGCAGTTCTGGATGCGGTTGTTGTTAGCTGTTAACTTTTCGTCTTTGCTGCATGCGCTGTCTTGTGTGCAGGCCCGTAGACCACGCCTACCTAAGCCGCAAGCTTCAGGCCAAGCAAGAGCTTGCTGCTTTCTTCCAAGAGTTGCTGCAAGAGAGAACAAAAGAGTTAATTGGTGAAGCCCTAAATTTTATTCGCACCCTTTCCCTTTATGCTGCTGCTTTTTCCTTGCTGAAAGAGACAGGCAGAGAGCTGTGCTGTACGCTTTTTAAGCAGTGTTTAGGGTTTAGGGTTTAGGGTTTAGGGTGTGTTTGCAGAGCAAACTCCAGCGGCTGATTCGGCAGCAAAGGCGAAGGCCCTGAAATCTTTTCAGGCGAAGCTGCTCAAGCCAACAGCATCAGGAGAGCCACCTTTACCTGGGTGTGTTTTTATTTCTGTGCTTGTTGGTACCCACCTTGTTTGTCCTCCTTCGTGCTGCTGCTGCTGCTGCTGCTGTGCCGCTGCTGTGCCACTGCTGAGGCTGTTGCATGCGGTGTAGGTGTTTTTAGGCTGAAGGAGATTTTGGAGTTTTCGCGTTTGTTTAAAGACGATTTTGTGCTGAGCAAGATGGACATCCAAACGCTGCAGGTCCTACGAGCCCTAATCCCTAAACCCTACAAACAACTATTTTGCAGCAGTCGCCTGCCGCTTTTTTGTAGCTAGCTAGCCAGGCATCAGGTAGCCAGTTGGATGGCTGGTGTGAGTAGCATGTCGACCTCCCTTACGTAGGATTTCGGTTTTAAAGGCCTCAGACTCTGGCTTTTGTACCGAGGGAGAGCCGTCGCTGCCTCGCTGCTGCGACATTCTTTTGCTGTTGGATTGGGCTAGCCAGCTAGCCAGCTGGGTGGCTTTCCGTTGCCGGTGGCTTGGAGCTAGCCAGCTAGCCAGCTGGGTGGCTTCCCGTTGGCGGTGGCTAGCCACTGCCAACAGCAAGGCAGCACTTTTTCCGGGCAGCTCACTGGCTTGTTTGCCGCCTTGCGTTTGTTTGGCTATCTTTGTGTCTGGACAGGTGATGTGCAAGCTCCTCGGCCTGCAGCCTTACAGCGTGCGGACTCACGTCGTGTTGCAGCTGAGGTGGGAATTAGTTTATCTTTTATGTTTTCTGCCAGCAGTAATCTATATATGTGTATCTGCACTGTAATTATAAATTCATTGGTGATATATATGAACGCATGCAAGTGTGTGGGTGCGGTGTACAGACACCACATAAATCATATCCAGCGAGAAGACAGAGAATTCCTGTGGGAGGGAGTGGAGAGCCTGACTCATGAGGAGCTCGTGGAGGCTTGCAGAGATAGAGGCATGAAGTTTTACGGAACTACCGACGACGCAATGCGGGAACAGGCGCGTCAAAGCCCTAAACTTAAAACCCTCCTCCAAATAAAGCGGGGGAAAATAAAACAATTAAACTTTGCTTCAAGGGGTTTAGAGTTTGGGGTCTGCGGTGTACAGACACGGCGGATGTACGAGCTGTTTTTGTGCCGCTGCGCAGATGCGGCGGTGGCTGGAGGTCTCCTCCCACAGAGACGTTCCTCCGATTTTGTTGCTTTGGAGTCGCTGCGTCTCGATGATCCCGGCTGTTCATTTGCAACCTGCTCCTGCTGCTGCTGCTGCTGCTGCTGCACCAGGAGCGGCAGAGGCACAGCCTAGCATCTCACTTGCTGCTGTTACCCACCCGAGCGCAGCAGAGGCAGCACGGCTTGAAGAGGAGCGTAAGGAGGAGGCAGCAACGAAAGCGCATGCAGCAGACGCAACAGCAGCCCCAGAGGCAGCAACAGAGCACATGCGGAGCACAGGTGTGGAGTCGAGGCTGCATCCCTAGCAGCAGGCCAGCAGCACTGCAGCAAGAACAGCAGCAGCACTGCAGCACACATCGCACCCACTTATTTGCTGCTCTTATGGGTGTATATTTGTGCTGCAGCAAGCCTAGAGGCAATGACAAGACAGGTTGAGTTGCTGCGAGAAGAAGAAGAATCCTTAAAACAGAGCATCTCCCTTCTCCAAGTACGCAGCCTGTTGCTATTCCCCATAACCAGGGTGTATATACATTCGTTTATCTTCATATGCACGTGAAATTCATGTGCCAATTCCCTGTCTAGCTAGTTGGCCCTGGGGGATGTAAATACGGCACAACCTGGTTGGGTGGTCAGCGGAAACGGCGTGGCTGGGTTTTAGGGTCTTGTTATTTAGGGTTCAGTATTTTATTAATTCCAGCCAGTTTTGTTGTTTACGGCTTAGGGTTTGGCGTTTGGGATTTCGGGCTTAGTTATTTAGAGTTTAGAGTTTAGGGTTTAGGGTTTAGGGTTTAGGGTATAACGTGCTTTCTTCTGGCATTCAGGAGGAGCGGGCGCAGCACAAGCAGATGCAGAAGATGCAGATGCTTTCCAAGGAGGAGAGCGCAGCGGACGTCCCCCACCAGGCGGCTCCTTTCTCTCAGCAGGAGCACGAGGCAGCAGAAGGGGAGGCCCCATCAGGCGCAGCAAAGGCTGCGCACGCGGCCTCAGACGGCCCCCAAGGAGATGCCGAAGCAGGGCCAGGCGTGGAGGCCGCGGAGAGTGCCGAAGCGACCAACGAAGGGTGCATTTATAACAACAGACACTTTGCTGTAGTAACTAATTAACCAATCAAAACTAACTACACTAGGAGATAGAGTTGTCTCCACCTCCCGTTAGGGTTTAAGGTTTAGAGCCTAGGGTTTGGGACTTGGGACGTACGAGCACGACAGCCCGCTTTGTCTTCTTACGGGTTGGAGGCCACGACTCAAGGGCTGCAGGGCTGCTGGTGATTCTGGCGTTGTGGCTTTAGGCGGGAAGGACGCGACGTGGAGCGGGAGCTTCGGCTGTTGCGTCAGCTGACAGACATTCAGCACGAGTACGTCTTTTGGCCTTCTCTCTCAATTAAAGAAGAAGCGGTTTGGCTTCTCTTCTGTTGATCTCTGCTGTTGCCGCCTTGCTGGTAAGAGGGGAAAGAGGAGGGGAGAGGAGCGGAAGTTCCCTATGCCGGAATTTTGTTGTATGTGTCGCAGACACGAGGAGCGCCAGTTCCATGTGTTTAACCAAGTCCAAATGGCAGTGGAAGCCCTCAAGAGCAAGCTAGCTCCCGCTTCCCGTCAGGGAGACTCCGAAGGAGGAACAGCAGCAGCAGGAGAAGAGCTCAAGCCGGACCCCAATGAGATGCTGAAGCAACGGGCAGCTGAGCTGTTGCACGATGAGCTCCATGAGCTCGGTGGGCCCAAAACGATAGGCTCTGTATTCAGTAGGGCCTGTCTCCTAAAGAGCTATGGGCGCAAAAAGCCCAGATTTGACTGTCTCTACAGATGGCAAACCCCGACTGCAGCGTCCACATGAAGAGCTGCATGTGTTGTTGCTTTTTGTGCCTTTTTGTCTCCGTTTGCCGTTCAGATTTGTGCATGGCGCTTCTTGCCCAGGAGTTTGCAGAGGACGCTAAAGAGGTGGAACATTTCATGAGAGACGCCCGAAACCTCACGGACAATGAGGTAAGAAGCGGACGCCAGCAAAGGAGGAAGTAAAGCGCATACGGCTGTAGCCTTCTTTCTATCTTTGCCACCTGCTGCTCCTGACGGGACCCGTAGGGCTTGCTGCTGCTTGGGTCTGTTTGCTCCCTGTAGAAGGCTGAGGCCGGAGGAGGTGAAGAGGGCAAAGGAGGCCTCCTTGCGAGTGCTGACGCTCCCTTAGAGAACGCAGGCACCGCACCAGCAGGCGCAAAGGAAAAGGCTTAATTAAGAACCCCAGCTTCCTCTGGCTTAACAGGAAGCCAAGGGCCCCCAGCAACCAAGCACCGGAGGGGTTTGCTGGTGATAATTAAGCAGCTGCAGAATTGGTGTGGACGTGAAGGTGCAGAGGCGCCTCTGTGCATTTGGCTTTCATACGTCTGGGCTTTGTCTCATCTATTCAGTTAGCTGTGGGCCGGCCTCAAGGCAGTTTCTGTGCGCTGCATAGCGCATGTGCTGCAACACAACACGCGCTCGTCGTTTCCACGATGGATCGAGATGCTGTTTATCCTCTTTAGATCATTGATGTGCGGCTGGGCCGCTCTTTCTCTCCCGTAGTTAAGCTGTGGCTACCTGGGACGTGTTTGTTTGTAAGGAGCACCTTTCCTCTCCCGCCTCTGGCTCTTTAGAGCGGGTTTTCCTGGCTATATTTCTAGATTTACCGTTTAGTCAGCGCGCCGAGCGCATCAACGTGAAAACGAGTTGGTTGGGATCGACACAGTAATGGCATAGTGTGGGGGTAGTCTCTTCATCAACACGACACAGGCGTTCTCGATTATAAAATCGCTGTTGGGACGATAGAGGTAGTAGTCTATTGAAACCGCTGCAGCAAGCAAAGCTATTAGGGAATCTAGTCTTCTTTGCCTGAAACAAGTTCAGTCCTGAATTGGTTTTTTAATTAATAACCATGCTGACAGCGGATTCATCCGGTACACCCCAGTGGGTGTATATGCCCAAACTGGCCACTGCCATCTGGGAACTCCTTTCTGAGTTCCCTTGTATATTTATTCATGACCCAGTCTGGACTCTAAGCTGCACGCTTCTTGCACACTAACCAGAGCTGAGCATATGCGCAGAATTGAACCTCTTCTTCGTAGCTGTTCGGTCCTTACTATGCCTGAGAAGGTTGCCTCAGCACTCAGCACCCGCAGAGCCGTGCCACCCAATGTGTCCGCGTTAGATGAAGGCGCGTATAGGTAAAAGAGTTAGCAATTCCAGTTAAAATATAATTCAAATATAACGGATTGAGCACTTCCGGCCAACGTCAGCGCGTTGGCGTTCCCCTGAGCACGGCGTATACAGTGGCAGCTTCTTTCCACTGCCGTGGCTCTTGCCGCCTCTAACGGTAGTGGATTTTAGTGGACCTGCAGAAAGCTAGCCACCCGTAGTCCGGGGAACAAGCAGTACCCTCATCTGGGATGCATACAAAATTTAGCTACAGCTATGGTGTAGCTCACTCCCCCAATGTACACTTTGCAGACCTTGCGTTCTCGAGGGTCTGCGCTCTTCTGCAGCCACTGCTGCTATTGCCATGATCATATCAGCATATGTGCGCAAGAGCCGCCCTGTAGGCTGTCAAGCTTTGTGTGTAGCCGGCTTTGCCGAAACCCTACTTGCTGTGGCTTTATTGTCGGATGCATGTGCAGTGGCTGAGAATTGCTCTTCAACATTCTGATTAGAACTGGTGCCGAGGCCCGCAAACTCGAGTGTCTCTAACTCAGCAGCAGCAGCAGCTTCCTCAGCCTGCACATTGGTATTCGGGCGCTTGCGCACCTGTGAATCTTCGACGACAACTGTGCCGATTTCATCCACACCCAGCACTATCACGTTGCCTTTGAGACTCTCAGGTGGTACCCAGAACTGCAGCAAGCAGAGCTTGTACTCTCCAGCAGAGGCGATCTGAAGGTCCACAGAAGACAAGATGTGTTCAGCAACCAAGAGTTCAAATATCCACATCCTCAATGTTCGTGAGTCTTATATAGCAAGCAACACAAAATTCGCAGACCGTCTAATGCAACAGGTCGGTACATGCGTTTCCCATCACAGCCAGAGAAACTGAGATGCATCAGCCACTTTGTAGTTTTCACAGGGTGTTTGGCTTCATTACCGATGTGTATTTTCTCCGGCATACCTGCATGTTTTCAAAGATGACGCCTTGATCCACAACCCGAGGGGGAGGCATATTGACTGCCGTTTGAGAATCTTGGAGAACCGCTTGCACAGACGTGGTATCCGATGGACTAAAACAAAAAGAAACAAGTCGCGTGCATATGCATGTGCTCGCTTGTGTCCGGCCTGAGTTGCTAAACCTGCGCAGGCTGAAAGCGAATGAATGAAAGTTCGTAGCTG
Organism: Eimeria falciformis; assembly: GCA_002271815.1. Taxonomy (NCBI): domain Eukaryota; phylum Apicomplexa; class Conoidasida; order Eucoccidiorida; family Eimeriidae; genus Eimeria; species Eimeria falciformis. The sequence goes on from NPHX01000687.1 coordinate 294,273, forward strand.
GCTGCGGATTGAACTCACGAGCATTCCGTTTTGCGATGAACAGCCGTGAGCCGCAGACAGCTGTGCATATTTCTACCCTTGATGAAGAGAGCCTGAGGAATCGGATTGCTTGATGTCTGCAAAAGTACCCAAGCATAAAAGCCGTCGTTTTCGATTAGTTTTAAAGTGCGCTTACATTCGTACAGCGGTACTGGATGGCTCAAAATGACTTCCTCCCATAGCCAAACAACAGTGTGCTCGTGTAAAGTGCAAAGATATATCAGTAGGCATATGAGCACGCCTTCAATTTGTCATCTCATATACGGGTCACCAGTGGATTCGTACCGATGTCAGCAGCTCGTAGCGACGGCCACGGACAGGAGCAGCCATTGCGCATCGCGTGTAGGACTGCACGGCGAAGCGCAACGTAGCTATATTTATGAGCCCTAGAGTCCACTTGGGCTAGCTAGATGCCAAACATATTCACTGGACTAGAGCTGTGGCTAGCAAGGTTTCTAGCTGAAGGTAGATTAGCAAACCTCTGGGCAAGCAGCTGTGGCTTCGTCAACAAATGGTGCACATGTCCGAAATCCGCCTCCACCAGCCACGAGATCGTATTTCTGGAACACGCATTCACCCAAACTCCTCGGCATGTGGATCGCCAAAAGACGCAGGTGGGATGCAGAATAACAGCTGAAAAGACGGCTGAGCGGAGGTGCCACTAACTTACAAAGCAGTGGGTGGGGAAGGAGGGCTTATTGTCGCATGTCTTTGGAGCACACTCTGCAGAGCAACGAAAGGAGAAAAGTCATTTAGAGATCTAGCGACTGCGTTAGCCAGCCAATCCGTCAGGAGCGCTGTTGGTTGGAACTGATGGGGAGACTAGCCGCACCAACTGGGCAGTCGAGAGGGGCCACTCCTTGCTTCTTCGCTAATACACCCTCCCGCTTTCGCTCCTCCTCTGACATGACGGCCTTCGGCATCTCCTGGGGCCGAAGAACCCGATTGTCTGTCTCCCGCAGAAACTTTTTGTTTACTTGGGCGCTCTGATCCACAAGTTCTTTTAATGTGGATTGGACCTGAGCCATAAGGAATGATCACGCACTGCACAGAAGTCAGATGGAAACGCTGGCTCAGAGATGCAAAAGGAAGCGCTGCCCTTACCCCAACAGCAAAGGAAACGTAACAAGGCACTGGTTAACTCCAAGCGGAGTTCGTTCCGTTGCTTTTTCACTTTCATCCACCTCCCACGTCCTTTACCCTTGACACTCCTTTTTGCTACACATAAATGTGTACATTAAGTTGCCTACCACTGTATTTCCTAGTGGCTGCACAGATCCTTGGCTAATTCTGCTGCCCTAGAGGCACTGTGGCTTACGCTCTTTAGTTTGTTCCATACGCTGGAAACTGCAGACTGCATCAGGACTTGAATGTGCTTAAGGAGATTCAAGTGTGCGATTTCTTTTTGTTTAAGCGCCATCTCCCTCTGTTTGAGCTCATGCTGAACTTTCAGATGTGAGGCGAGATTCTGCGCCGTCTTCGTGGCTTCCTCTAGTTGTTTATGTTGTTCCATATCTTGAACGCTCATGGACGATGTCCCTGAAGGAGACGGAACGTTCTCTCTGGGTCCCCCTTCTCCCAGCATGTGGAGCTTCAGTAAAGCCTCTTGCTGAGGTTAAATACACAACACAGGCAGCGCGACAATCTGGGGAAGCACTTCCAAATGCTTCAATTGAACAGCTCGATAAATACCAACGATCAAAGGCATATCTTAATAGTTGCAAGCATTATTTCTATTGCTAAGGCCCAGTTTGTTACCTCCATGCGCTGAATGTTAGCCAGTTTTGTTGCGCGTTCTGACAGTTCTTTGGCATGCCTCTGGTGTTCTTTTTTCTCCTCCTCTTCATTCTTTTTCTGAATTGTCTCAGCCTTCTTTTCATTTGCCTCTGCTTGCGGGGTCGTGCCCACAGGCTTGGCGTTTCTGGTTTCGGCCTCTTTAACAGGCTTGACGTCTTTGCCCTCGGCCTCTTTACCTGACTCCTCTTTGGTACTCTGTGCTTCTTTGCTTTCTTTCTCACTTGGCTGCTCCTCTTTGGTACTCTTTGATTCTTCCTCACTCTTCTTCTCCTCTTTGGCGGTCTGGGCTTCTTTGCTTTCTCCCTCACTAGGTGACTCCTCTTCGGTACTGGGAAGTTCTTTGCTTTCTCGCGCACCTTCCTGCTTTTCTTTGGTACTCTGAGATTTTTCTCCTTGTTTTGAACTCTGCTGCTCTTCTTCGGCTTCCCCCTTTGAAGCAGCTCCTTCAGATTCAGACTTTGCTTGCTTAGGTTCTGCACTCGATGATTTTTCTTCTTCCTCATCTATCTCCTTTGCCTTAGGACTGTCCGAGCCTTCCTGTTGACTGTCTTTTTCTTCTTCTTTGCTATCCTGCTTATCTTCTGGTGCACTTTCACTGCTGTTGGCACTTTGGCTTGCAGTGCCGGCATTAGTGGCGCTCCCTTTTTCGGTTTGTGACTCCTGTTCTGCCTCTGAGGTTTCTTCGGGCTCCTCTTTATCTTTCTCTTTAGAAGTTTCCTGTGCTTGCTCCTCAGCTGTCGAGGAAGCTTGCACTAAAGAAGCGCTGGGCCAGTTCTTTTCTGGCAGCATCCGTTTGAATGGCAGCACCTCTTCTGCCTCATCTTCGTCTAGATCCTCGTCTTCTTCAAAGGTGGAGAAAGTATCTGGAAGGAGCGGCCAATGAGGCTCTATGCCGTTCGTGGAAAAACGAGCAGGGATCATTATCTCTCTGTCTTCCATCTGCTCATTAACATCATCTGTGCCTGTATGCGATGCGAGCTGAATCAGCGACTCCGACGCTGAGCTTAAGCGTGCAGGGATGCTCCTTAGATAAGGTGTGACGTGATGGTCCCTCTCGAGGATCGAGGGCGCATAAGCGGGCTTAGTATCTTTTCCATGAATCCCATTTTGAGCTAAACCGTGTTCTCCGTCCCAGCGAGTGTGAGAATTGTGGAGGTGGACTTGTGCAAGGAGTTCGCCTTTATATTGTTTTGAGCTTAGCATTTGGGCAGCCGAAAATTTATCAAATGTCTGACCCTCGAGTCCATTATCTCGTTGGTTTGCTCCCACTGGGTCTTGTGTCTTTTCCCTTTGCCCGCGCTCCTTATCTGATGGGTTGACTGTTGATAGCTGTGCCAGTGATTCAGGTGGAACTGATTTTTCCCAGACGCTGGTTGTTCCTCTTGAGAATGCTGTTGGGATCACTTGGCGTACTGGCAAGCAGGCAGAAGGTGTTCCCAAGATAAAAACGACAAACGTAGCACACCCGATCAGGTGAAGCAGAGAAAAGTAGATCTTCTTGCTTACACAAGGCTGCAAGTGCTGATAGTCAGCACCTGGATTCCTAACTAGAGAGTGTGCCCGGTTATGTGCCACCGGCGTCGGAACGACGGAATCGCCACAGGAGGCCCCATTGCTGCAGGAACGTATTTGAGGGACGAACAAACTCCTCATCCTTTCCAATTTTCAGGGGTCTACAAGCTTTCCCGCAAGCATCGTTGGAGGTGCTTGCTAAATGCCACTGAGACACCCTTGGAACGAGCCGAAGGAGCTATTACCTCAGAGGCATACAGGAAGCCGCACTTCACTGCAGGCAATGATATCCTGGCAGCCAACGCACGAGCACACAAGAGGTGCAAGCCAAAACCGATATTTTCCTCAAGAAAATGGGAGAGAGGGTCGTGCATACACAGGACCCCCAGGTTCGAGTCTCCCACGCGATGAGTAGAAGGGACGAGCCAATGACACCAACAGGCCTGACAGCAAGGCACAAGAAAGCAGAGATAAGAAAATCTCAGGAAATGAATAAATGTATTTCATGCCGAAGAGGATGGTCTCGCCGGCCAGCCACCAAGCAGCCTGTGGACACAAAGCTGCAGTAAGCCTGGGCGTTTGGGCCTCAACGATGCTAAGCGTGAAATTGACCTTAATACAACTTTCAAAACGCACTTCCTCTTTTATAGTCCCTCAGCAATATAACCACGGGCAGCCTGGTCACGATATCGATGAGCAGACCGGTGGCCTCCTGTCGTCGCTTACAGAGTAATGCAGGGACTGAATGTCTCTCTGTACTCCAGTAACTGAAACACAGCGATTCAATAAGTAATTTCCCGCGATTTAAGTTTTCTTCTTTGTTTACTCATATTTGGCCTTGTTTCAAGGTTACTAGTTTGTTTCTTTCACATCCAGGAGGCGTATTGGCACAGAGCTGCGCCAGTCTTGGAGCTTTCGTTGTACAGATTTAGCAACGGTAGGCCATTAAGAGTACTGTTGTCCTACTTTTGCTCATTGTTATGTTACGTGCCTTGTATGATGAGGGCTCAAGCTGCCGCCAATCAACTGCTTGTGTCTGTACTAATGAAAGCTTCTTACCGTTCGAAAGTTTGCCGTAACGCCTCCCTGTATAGCGTGAAACTATGAGTACTGGGTATTGCGCGTTTGTATATTATTTTGCTCCTACTTGGGATGGCCTCAATTCTTGCCCTAACTGGTCGCTGACGGGAAAGGACATGCCTATAGATTTGTGGAACTGCAGCCCATCTCCTTGTGGGATCGGTGGGCTGCCTGAGGTGCTGACTAGCTACAACTGGGATGCTCTTCCTTGTCACTTGGATGTTCGGACGCCGGTGTGAGGTAGGCCATGGAAGCTTGGCGACGGACTGCGCTTCTTTTGAGACTGATCATTCTTTACATCTTTAAACCTGCGAAGTTTGGGTCGCTACTTAGCTGCGTTAAGTCTGGGACTACTTCATTGGCAAACAGGCACAAATCTCTTTCGGAGTGTGTCTGAAGGTTTCTGTTGAAAAGGCTAATGTATATGTTCCACCGGGGTGGGATTAAGAAAAACACCAACCCGGAGGGAACGAGCCAATTTAGCCACTGACTTACTTTGCTAGGAACCCGGCAAGCAAAAGTTACGCTGGCAAAAATGATGCCATGTGAGAGTTTTGGGGTCGAGGTTCTGAGAATCAAATCTGATAACTGAGAAGCCCATGTATCAAAGCCTTGACCTTTGCTGAGCAGGGAGGAGCCCTCTTCCAAATGTGAGCACAAGGTCCCTTCTATTGTAGCTCCTGAAGGAAAACTTAGTTTATCCTATTTTGCGTGCTTCGAGGATCAGTACCTATTCTGGAGACTGATGCCGTATTTTGGGAGGAGGCGGGATGCGTCAGATTTTCACGAGAGGCACAGTAGCTTCTAGCATCTAACAAACCAAGTCAACGTCTTCTTTTTGACTAACGTGAGCCAAACTGGGGACTTCACAAACATGGTTTGTGGCATGTTCACGTGCATGCTCGCTATGGCAGTGGTTATCTGTGTTAGCTACAAATTAAAGCTGTTCCAACTATGCCCCAGGTAATTCCTGGGTGAAAAGGATACACCTACGTTCATGAAGAGGATAGGGACAGGTTTTTGAACTGTGTGCTCGATGGGGGCCCTGAAATGTAGCCTAGCCTGGGTCGCCCTCCCCCACAACTCGGCTGCTCTAGGGTCTGGGGAGGCCGCCATGAACACTGAGCAAGCAATGACACTTTATGAAAATACAGCCCGTGCTTGGATCTCATAGGTGTGTTTCGTGCTTGAGGTTTGTAGAGGCCTCTGTATGTACAAACAGTACAGGGACCACCCCAACAAAGAATAAAAGTTATGCAACCTCCGCATCCCGGGAGCTAAAACTAAAATAAATGTGCCTTAAAATGCATTACAAAAAGTCATATACAGACAGTAATTACCAATGTTCATCGTAACAATGTACTTGCTCATCGTTTGTTGTGACCTGTAGTTAGCGACTGCAGTTGTGAGATGGGGTAAAAAAACTCTTTGCTTTCGAGTCTTGAATGCAAAATAGCCATCTGTAAACCGTAAAGTTTTTAGGAATTACGGGAGATGAAATGATTGTAATTTTATCGCATCTGGCTGACACAGACAGTTCTTGAGTCGATCTGCATGCAATGGTCCGCCTCGGTTGCGGTTGCAGAAGAATTCATGAAGACCACGTTGGTTTACATCACTTCTTGCGCTAATGGCGCTGAATCTTGAATTACTATACGGGCATATGCTTTACCTGTTGCGCATTTAGCAATTGGCACTGTAGGCAACTTCGTATACACATCCAGCGATATTCAAGCGTGCCCCACTTGTTAGGAGGAGCTGGCAATACACCAACAATGCAGGTGCTGCCGAGCAGGATAACCCAATAAATTGCATAATAATTTCGATTCCCGACGCTGCGACCTCAGGAGTCTCAAGTCGCGAAAGCGTTGCCAGCTGCGCCGTTCTACTGCACCTCCGTTTCGCGCTTGTGCCTTCAGTGGTTCCCGGTTTGGCTAGAACCTCCCTCACAAATTCGGCTAACACGACTCGCTTTTTCTACACTACGGAGCAGCGGATCTTTTGTAGACGCAGCTCCTGGCTGTCTCGAAGGCAGGCAAAAACGCCATGGGGCCGCAGGCCCAGGACCGTCAAGGGCAGGTGGACTTTTTTGAGCTCTGCGACGTCATTGATATCCTCGGCAGTGTTGCCCTAAACGCGAGGCAGCCACCCCCTGTTTCAGCCTCCGGCTCAGCCGTTGCACAGCTATGTGCCCCTTCAGAAAAACAAGCAACTTTGGCAAGTGCAGTGTCAGGGGCTTCCGATGCTGCTCCGCCGCCAGAAACCACAACTTTCAATGATTTGCCAAAATATGATACGTTTGCTGATGCGAAGGGAGCAGTGCACGAACAAGCAGAAAGAACCAATACGCAGCCTTCCTGCAAAGGCCCAGTAGCCGGAGCGGTCCCTGACGCCGTTGAAGACAGCGAGAGCATTCGCCCGTGCGTTCCTCCTCTTTCTTCTGCTTCTGCCTCAGTTTGTGAAGTAGCGACGCTGCAGCAACTATTTCGGACCAAGTTATGCAACGTGGCACTTGTCTCGGATGTCGATGAGCAGCTTTTACTGAATATTAGCTTCAAGCAACCCGTCAGGGTAAGCACAGCCATGTTATAGCTGGCGAGTAGGTATAACTTCTTCTGGGATGATTGATAAGCGCTGGCAAGTTTTTTTTTGAATCGATATTTTCCGAGTGAACATAACCCGCATTCGGGAAAAGTATGCCAAACAGCATGTAGCTCTAATAGCATACTCGGATATTTTTTCAAAAACCTGCTGTTTTGTCTTGGTCTCTATAGCTTTCATTCTTTTCCATCCTAGCAGCAACGCCACCCACTGGCTTTTCGTCGAGCGTAGATGAGGATGACTCTGTTTCAGGGCCAAAGCTGGTGAAGGTACGATAATGTTCTTTACTTTTCGTGGCATTAATTCCTTAATAACACACAGGTTCTGTGTTTAAATTATACAACATATATAGAAGATGATATGTATTAACTGGTTGCAGCGGATCGTAGTGTCAAATTAAATCCTAGAGCAATAGTGCAAAGCCCCGTTGAACTTATTGATTATATTCAGCTTGGGTTATGCATCGGCGAAATCACACGCCTGTACGAATTCCTTCCAGAGGCAGTTTACGGTTGCTCTTCTCAGGTGTACTGCAACAAAAGTTACTTAAACTTCTGCGGCGTTGTCGACGAAGCCTGTGCGTTTTCAGTGCTGCTGAGCCCCGAGGACATCCTGCAGGAGCGTCGGATTGCCTTGCCAGGAAGCAAGTTTCAAATGTGCTCGTCGGTGCAAATCTTTATTCAAGAGAACTTAGCGGGATCCGCGTACACATTCATGAATAGGCTGGCGCTGTTCGGCACCGCTCACAAGCGATACTCATAGACGGCTGGCTCTGTATGTAACTTGCCAGCTTTAGTTTGCTTGCTGTATTGCGTTACGTAGTGGTAAGCAGTCGTGCAGCAAAGGCTATTTCAGGTCCATGGGAGCTTCCGCAATCTCTGTTGTCATGAACTATTGTCTGTAGAGTTTATTGTAGCAGCGGAGCTCAGCAGATGCGCCGCTCTTTCTATTGTATAACGTAGCGGTCAAGATTGCCGCGCCATTGTCGTAACTTGGCCCGCAATCTGGTTTTATACCAGACCAACTAAATTGGCACGTACGTGTAAACGTCGTGTCTCTGAACTGCATAGATGCGTTCCGCCCCGTTCGGCCTAAGCAATTGCAACTCAACGCCAGTTAAAAACGCGGTGCGTGCATGCATGCAGACGGCTCCCTCCAATAGTCTGCTAAGGGGTAACTTTCATGAAAAACGCACTATCCTTGTTTTCTCTCTCAAAAGTTCAGTTTTGTGATCATGCCTCTGCATTATTTTCCGGAGGCGATGATGCCACGTGCACAGTAGGCTCAAGACACGAATCTGCGACGAGGGGAATGCATGCCTCGCAGTTCATGTGTAACGCTATTTTATCAAGCATAGGCGGCGGCGCTCTAAGGAAAGGTCTCTAACTCGGCAAGAGCACCAAAACGATTTGAGTGATAAGAATCTAACTAGCTCACTGACACGCCCAGCACGGGTTGCTTCGCAACCTGTGCTGGTAGTCCAGGGCAAGAGTACGACACTAGAGTCACCCGAAAAGGTTAGACTAGCTTCACTGTTGTAGTGTGAATGTCACTACAGTTGTGCCTGGGGGCTGCAACGAGGCGTGGCCTCGTGACCTTGCAAACTGTGAGCATATCCCTTTCTGTATCTGAAAGGCTGGATGGTGCCCAGCGGAGAGGATGAACGCGGATGCATTTTTTGTTTACATATTGTGCTTCTGCAAACCTGTTACCATACTACTGGTAGTGCCAAACTTAGTTTCAACTAAAGCGAGGCTACGCTTAGCAGAGTAAGGAAATATTGTAGGACTTCTAAACTCTACGGCGTGCAAACAAGCCCAAAACCCACGTCTACAAAAATTGAAAAAAGCCAAAGTTTAAGGAAGGGCATGGGAGTCCAGCACAAAATAGGCAGAGCTAAGCGTTACACGAAGAAAATGTGCGGTCCATAATGTGAGTTACCTGAGCTCAACGTGTAGCTACGGAGAATAAGGGAAGAAAAAGCAAAGCGGCTAAGAATAAACGCCATTTGTTTTAGCTACTTTAGCATTTAATAAGCTAATGGACGCTGCATGTGTTTATTCTGTTACGGAGTAGCCCACAGTTTCACCATGTGACCACTGGATAAGTACCACCGACACATACAAACGATATCCACCGGAAAGGGCCTAAGGTTAGTGTACAACCTCAACCAGCACTAAAATCAAAGTTTACATAAAGTAGATTTTGAATGGCGAACTGTTCCCCTGCTATCTATGGAACGTCAATTGACCAATAGGATACCGCACGCAGCTGGAATCGTCGTTCAGCATGAGGGTATTGGGCCTTACCGAGATTTTTCAACAGGCTCAATCCAATTGTTTTTATAATGTCTTTGACGTCAATTGACTAGCTGTCAGCTTCCATTGTTGACAATGATATAAGCACGATGCTGGGCCTCGATATCATGGGAACCGCTTCGACCTGCACCACTGGAGCGGTAGCCCACTCCACTCGGATCCCCAGGATTGTCTTTTTTTCAAAAGACTGGTTAACTCATGAGGCAAGAGGATTGGATTTACTTTTGTTCTGGTGTCTTGTCCTCCACTTCGCTCGCATATATTGCGCCAGTTCTACACAAAGGACACAAAGTACAACTACGACGGGCCTATAGGCTTCGCCACCTTCTCTGGGTCTTACTTTTCCTCAAGCTTTGCTTCGTCATTTGGTGTCCAGATGGTTCTTTTGCGCTTCTCATTCGGCCGTCCATCCAGGACGGCTCACCCTCCAGACGCCAGAAGAACCTCTTTACTGGTATGATTCACTCTAACTTAACTTCAGGTAACGCCAGGTGGCTAGGCACTCACTCATACAGTCGTATTGAAAACTGAGATATTTCACCCAGTGGCTTGACGAATAGTGCTGATCAAGGGGGGCCATTGAGCAGAGAGAATAATAAACATTCGCACTGGTGTGCTACTATGGGCTACAAGTTTGTGTTCTTGAATCTAAATGTTCCACTTGCTTTGGCTCAGGTTTTCCAAATTTTTGGAAGCATTGGCATCTGGCATCTCACAGCTTGTTTGAAACGGAGGCTGACGTGAAGTCATTCCAGCAACGAGAAAACGATGGCCAAGGCAGCTTGCCAGACGGCACTAGAGGTCATTTGCGTGCCGTGAAAAACCCATCGAAAAAGTCTTTTAATCATCAGCTCAGCAGACCTGTCTTCTTTTGGTGGAATGCAGCGCAGGCTTTAGGCAATTCTTTTCTGCATTCCCGTAGCCCAAAAGATAGGGCTCCACAACTGGAAGACGCTGTGGGGGGAAATGGCAAAACAAGCCGGGAGCTTTCTGTTGTGGAGCCACAAAACACGACGTTAGCAGCTGCTCAACTTGATGAATCAGTTCCCTTGTCAAAAGTTTCTGGGGCTCTTAGGGGATCGGTGGCATGCAACAATATAAAATGTGGCATCCGAAACAAAGGTCCTCCAATGGATCAAGTGGAGAGAACTGTTACACAACTCAAAATAAACGGACTCAGCACAGACCGAAGCTTTTCGTTTGACAAAGGTGAAACTGCCGTTGCGGTTAGAAATGCTGGAGACGCAGAAGAGACACACTCGTTTTTACAAACGCAGGATATAGTACATCATGGCAGCAAGAAATCAATTTATTCATCAAACGAGCTCAAACAGGAAGGATACGGTACCTTGGGGAGCTTCTTGCCGAGTGCCATCATTCCTAAGTCTGCCCCAAAGAGCCCAAGATCAGGGTCGAATGATGCGGAAGCTAGTAAACAAGCTACTGCTGTTGCTTCAACCGTTTATTCCCCTGGTGAATACACTGAAGACAAACTACCGGAGTCTGAGAAAGCACGAGAGTCACACGATTCATCAACCCATCATGGGACAAATGACATGTGGAAATTGGAAGACGAGGACAACGGGATGGGAGTTACAGATCCATTTGATACAAGTACACCTGGTACCACGAGCTCAGATGCTTGGCATCCAAATGGCCATCAGGCAGGCAGCCATGCAGGTGAACTAGGGATGGGAGTTACAGATCCGTTTGATACAAGTACACATGGTACCATGAGCTCACATGCTTGGCATCCAAATGGCCACCAGGCAGGCAGCTATTCAGGTGTTTCAGGGATTGGAGTTACAGATTCATTTGCTACAAGTACACATGGTACCATGAGCTCACATGCTTGGCATCCGAATGGCCACCAGGCAGGCAACTATCCAGGTGGACTAACACAAGGCAACATGAGGTTTGCTGGCTACGATGCGAACTATCAGCACGCTCCAGGTGGCTCACCGCAGATATTGCACCAAAGCTATAACCAAACATATTCACAATTTAACGATGGAGTTGGAAGCCGGGGGCGTCATGCCTCAGCAGCCTATCAAGAAACATATAAAAAGCACTCGGAGAGGCATGCAAAAAAAAACGCCCGGATGGAGGCCAGGATGGAGGCACAAGAAGAACGCAGGAAACTGAAGCAGGCCGCAAGAGACCGAAGGCGGCAGGAAAGGAAAGAGCGTGCGCTGCAAAAGAAACAGCAGAAAGCATTAGAAAAGCAAAGGAGGGAAGAGGAAAAAGCACTAGAAAGGCAAAAGGAGGAGGAGCAGAGGGCAATAGCAAGGCAAAAGGACGAGGAGCAGAAAGCATTAGAAAAGCAAAAGGAGGAGGAGCTGAAAGCAATAGCAAGGCAAAAGGAGGAGGAGCAGGAAGCAATAGAAAAGCAAAAGGAGGAGCAGCAGAAAGCAATAGCAAAGCAAAAGGAGGAGGAGCAGAAAGCAATAGAAAAGAAAAAGGAGGAGCAGCAGAAAGCAATAGAAAAGAAAGAGGAAAAGAAAGAGACAGAACCAGCAGAGAAAAATGAAAAAAAGGAAGACGGGCTAGAAAGGCAAAAAGAAAAGGAGAATAAAGAAGGAACAAGGACAACCGAAAAGGAGGAGAAAGAGCCAGCTGATAAAAACGAAAAGGAGTCAAAAAAACAAGCAAAGAAAGAGAAAAAACTAGCACAGCAAAAGAAAAAAGAGGAGAGAAAACAAGCACAGAAGAAGAAAAAGGAGGAGAAAGAACAAGCAAAGAAAGAGAAAAAACTAGCACATCAAAAGAAGAAGGAGGAGAAACAACAAGCACAGAAGAAGAAGAAGGAGGAGAAAGAACAAGCAAAGAAAGAGAAAAAACTAGCACAGCAAAAGAAGAAGGAGGAGAAAGAACAAGCAAAGAAAGAGAAACAACAAGCACAGCAAAAGAAGAAGGAGGAGAGAGAAAGAGCAAAGAAAGAGAAAAAACAAGCACAGCAAAAGAAGAAGGAGGAGAGCGAACAAGCAAAGAAAGAGAAACAACTAGCACAGCAAAAGAAGAAGGAGGAACGAGAAAGAGCAAAGAAAGAGAAACAACAAGCACAGCAAAAGAAGAAGGAGGAGAAAGAACAAGCAAAGAAAGAGAAACAACAAGCACAGCAAAAGAAGAAGGAGGAGAGAGAAAGAGCAACAAAAGAGAAACAACTAGCACAGCAAAGAAAGAAGGAGGAGAGAAAACTAGCACAGCAAAAAAAGGAGGAAGCACGAGCAAAGAAAAAGAAAAAGAACATGAGAGCACCAGTAAAGAAAAAGAAACAGAACAGAAAACTACGAATAGGGAGAAAGAACAAGAACAAAAAGCCATTTGTAAAGCAAAAGAAAGTGATGAGAAAACCACTGATAATGAGAAAGAAAATGAGGAGAAAACCGCTGATGAAGAAACAGAAAATGACAAGAAAGTCGCCGATAAAGAAACAGAAAACGAATAGGTTCTCACTAGAACGGAAAAGTGGGTTCTCACTAGGAAGGAAAAAAAAAAGATGAAAGAACTAGCAAGGGAAAGGGAAAAGAGGAGAAATCACTAACAAGGAAAAGGAAAAGGAGGAGAAGGGGCTGACAAAGCAAAACAAAAGCGAGGAGAAAGTACTAAAAACGGCAAAAGAAAAAGGAGGCAGGACTTAAAAGGCTGAAGAAAAGCAAAAGAAAGAGGAGGAAAAGAGGCTTAAGCAATTGAAAAAGAAAGACAAAGTAAGAAAAAGGCTCGAGAGAAAAGTAAGTGAAGCGGAACTCGAAGAACAAAACAACGACTACTAACAATTTGTAATATTCATCTCAGGATAAAGGAAACGACGCAAAAGGTTCAGAATCTAAATTAGAGGGTGAAGACGCATAGAAAGAAAAGAAGAAACCAAGCACGTCTAACGGAGACACCAAAGTTAGATCGGCATTCAGTAAAACCACGAGCAAGTCGAGGCTTTCCCTATTCAGGAGCAAATCACGGAAACCGTTAAAAGGTGGTATTGAGATCCATGCTATCCGAGAAACCTAATGTAATTTGTTTTTTTATTGGGGAGAGAAGGTACAAAACTTTTTGAACTAAACATTTTTAATAATATTGCACAAACCGAACAAAAGATAAAAGATTACATCAAGTAGAGCCTTTATCTAGGGGCCAAGGTTATCTCAATGGTCGTTGCGCAGATAAGCTGTAAAACAGGTGCCACAGTTGATGAATGCCTTGGGCATTTCTCACTGCGGATCCACCAGAAAAGCCGAGCCTGCCTATTCGTAGTCGTGCTAACGCGTGACTCCTGCATTGGTGCCGAGCACATCAACTGGCGTTTTGCTGGCTATGGGCACCAACTGCTGCACTGTCAGAATGAATTGTTAACGCCGTACCTGCCACCAAGGCATAGCTCGCGACATGTTTTAGGACTGCAATATGCTGACCGACCCTCATGTCATGCACCCCACCATATGTTTGTTGCGTACCTTGCTGACACCCCGGCCGATTCCAGTGGCGCGATAGTGTTGTGCTAAAATGTCATCCAGTGACACTTCAAACCATCGTTCCACAGTCCGCAGCTAATGTGCAGCTACAGGTTAGGCGCCTGCGCTGTGACCCAGAATTCAAAAGCCGACGACGTGTTGGGAAGATATGTGATAGACAGTTCATGAATCACTTAAGTGGGGTGTGGTTTGCAGTTTGATGAGGCTGTAGTTTCGTGTCGCATTTAAGCCAGTAGTAGCAAGGTGAAGTGGCATCTTGTTGGTTATACAAAAATACAAAGTTACTCGGGGTCCGCTCGAGCACAAGAAACTCAGATAAAATTGCTCGGACTGAAGGCGGGTTAGGCCTTACAGTACACTACTCCACTCCCTTTAGAGGCACCAGTGTTGGTGCTACTAGGGCAATCAGTGTAACACCAGCAGCCAGCGCTACTAGGCAACTGGCCGCTCCCAGGGACCTGTTCTCTGTCCGGCGGATCCATGTTTTCGTTTTGGGACGTCCTCCACCTCGGAAGCTAGCAAACAAAGTAATGTATTCACTCCTGCTCTGGTCGTCAAGGCCAAAGTCCCGCAGTTCTGCTTCTAAATCTCTTTCCCACTGAGACGCACTGAAAATCCCCGGTGTAGCATGCTCATCAGCGGGTTCACCACGCGCTGAACAAACACTGCCCATAATTGAATCCCGTTGTTGATTCGCGGTCTCCGCTTCAAGACGACTCTCAAAAAGGTCTGCTATTGCGGAGGTGTATGTGATGTCATGCTGCCCAAGTGGCCGATGCGCTTCTTGGGCAGCCCAGAAGGCCCGGCGGACTTCTTGGCCATCGTTCCATTCACGACGTTTGGATTTTGTAGCCGCTGATACCTGTTCATGCGTCCATGCCTCTTCTGACATCCAAACGTTTGGACAACCATTGTCCACCTGTGTTTGTGTTTTGCTTGTGTTAGCTCCGCGTTGCCGCAACTGCACTGCTGCTTCGTAAGTTCTCTTAAGGTCAACAAAGGCACGCGTCGTCGCGGCAGCCTCGCTTCCTGCTGCATCTGGGTGAAGGCGTTTTGCAAGCTGAAGGTATCTAGCATGCAGTTCCTCTGCAGAAACACCACGATCAAGTCCCAAGGCAGCGAAAGGGCACTGATCTTGCGCCGGCCAGTTTCTAGTCGCAATGCACCTCAAGATGGCATGGGCACTAGCTTGGCGGGAGAAGCGCCTGAAAGCTACCCACGGTAACCAAACCTGCAACGACGTACGAATAACCACTCTCATCATGTGCTCAAAAAGGCTTAACAAGTTCAATGGTCATCTGGAAGGCACCGGCGGTCGCCGAAGCTTACCGCAGCGTAGTGAACGTAGGTAGTCGGTATCTCCACTACCTAACAAAAGTCAAGCCAGTTAACGGCTTCAAAAAATTTCCCAGTGCTTTGCCATTCCGCCAATAAATTTAAAGGATGTACCTTTAACAAGGTGGAAAATAGCCAACTGGAACTAGTTTTCCTCTAATTGGACGAATCGTAAAAGCACAGAAACCTATAGCATTCACTAAACAACGCTGGCCATACACACGACAAGAACACGGGAATGCTAAAGAACTCTTTCTCGCATTCCTGACAAACAGAAGTTTGCCTGGGGATCATTCAGGGAAGCGATCAGGTCTTAATGGAGAACGTCTCTTTTCACAGCTGTGCAAAGGAACTGCATGGATAGCCGCTCCTTCCGACCCAGCTCATTATTCGGGCAATCTTGACGAAGCTTGTAATAGCTGTCTATTTCAAAAGTTCCTTCCTTGCACCGACTTAATTAGTGTCTAACTTTGCTGGTATGGTTGAACGGCAGGATCAGCGCTGCAGCCCCAAGCCCTGCAGGCCACTTTAAAAATATCAGTAGATAAGTCCTGTATTTAATTTCGGCAGTGTTCCTCCTAGAGGCTTCATTATCTTTAGCTGGTGACATGTCGCCATTATCTATGTTGCATTAGCCCACGGTGGGTGATCTTTAAGGCTCGGCTGGGCTGGGTTTTCACTGAAACGTGTTTGGGGAAGTTTCACTTGAAGAACCAGTCAGTTACGAGGACCTCTTGTACATGCATTGCAGGCAAACCACGTACATTCTCCGGCCATTGTGGTAGGCGTGTCGATAGATTTTGTAGAAACTGCAAAAAGACGCTTCCACTGAAATAGAGCTCACATCTTTTAACATCACCTCCACCTCATTATACTAAGGGGCCCAGGCAGACGATTATTTTGCATGCTTACCGACTGGAGCCTTCCACTTAAGAAAGCCGAAGATGCAGTTTGTGAAGTCCTCCGTCTACCAGGCAGAGATCACGGAAGGAGGAGTGCGGGAGCGAGAGGTGGATACCCGCTCAAGGGAGGAAGTTGAATTGCAGGAGCGTCTTCGCAGACTCCCAGAATTCAGCAGGAGTGAGTTGCATGAGCATATGCTTCTTATGAGTTTCGCTGCGGCAGTTGAACTGTTTCCTCTGCCCCACTGTCTAGTTCCCACATACACGGCACGCCTACTTGCTCCCAAAAATTCATTTTTCCAAACATTGTGCCACTGTACGATATGTTCCTTGTTCTTACTGCAGATCCGAACTTTAAGAGGTTGGTATTGTCTTTGATATCGACGACCCACCGTCGAACAAAAGAAAGACGATTGCCAGCCACATGCAGCACGTTTCTTACAATATTCCACTCCTGCCATGACGGTGATCGTACGTGAATCATATTTTGTGCAAGGAGTACATATGCGGATATTGCGATTTGTGTGTACAGCTATGCCGAACAGGTTTGGGAGGGCCTGCCAACAACTACGCCAGAGCCGCCTCCCCCCACTGAAGGGAAGCAAAATCCAAACCTCCCTCATTCGGTACGCTGAGGCTCTGCTAACATTTCCTATAAGCCCTTTTGAAAAAGGCTTTAAAGTATGTCCTTCGAGAGGATGGTCTGAAAAGTCACGGCTCGTTTGGGTTGCCCTCGGCCGCTATGCAGGTGACGGAAGAAGAGTTCGAGTTCTATGAGGCCCTGCGTGCTCAAGACAGACGTAAAAAACTGGCCCGTCAGCGGGAAGAAGATGCTATGCGCAATGAGTTTCACAAGGCTCGCGAAGCATCTTTGAAACTCTCAGTTGGCAGTTCTGCGGGAGCATCGACGAAAGAGCATCTAAGCTCGGAGTCAGAGGGATCCAGTTTCGCATCTGTAGCAAAGCCGTCGCCATTTGCGGTCTTAGGTGCACAGAAGCAACGTTGTCGCCGCCCGGACTCGCCGCCTGCTGAAGGCTGTATCTTCGACCTTACTACAAAAGCCTTTCAAGAGAAACAGCGAAAGCGGGCGGCTGATGTAAGTAAATCTGAGCCTCAGCTTGAAGACAAGCGACAGCTTTGCAACATCGGCGAAGCTGAATCCTTGTTATTCCAAACTTCCTTGTTGACAGCACTAGGTCTTTGTGGACTGATAGCAATTTTGCCAGGCTTTTGGCGGCCGCAATGTACGGTTGACGTGGCCGTGTTTGTCGCGCCAGCGGTTTTCCTTTGTTTCACATGCTCCCCTCAGGCACGTCGATCGTTTAAACTCATTGTCAAGAAGCCTAAGGGTGAAGAAAGTGCCGCAGGCTCCGTATCAGCGGAATCTGCAGACTCGTCGGTTGTGGAGGCTCGGAAAGAAGCAGCATCCGAAGGCCAAAGCCCACGTGATAAACACGTTCAAAATGACACAGGAGGCACCGCTGCCGCCGAAGGTAATGTTTTTGCATCTCTGTGTGAAGCATACGGGGACAGCGACGACTCCGGCTGATCACCAGCCATATCACACGTATTGCCCACTGCATATCATATGGTATTCAGCGCCTGTTGCATTCACTGTCGCGGTGCACACTAGCAGTGTTGACGGATACGGTACTGTCGCATCTTTCAACTCTGTCACTATTGCGGCTTTACTTGGGAAAGTTACTCGTGCAGACTGAGCGAAAGCGACAACATTGTCGTCATGGCAGCTGCCAACCACTGTACCAAAAGTTTAACGTTCAGGTATGACGGCTGCCCCCAGGCTTCTGTAAACGTACGCATGCTAGCTAGGGTCGAGCGAACGATCGTTCACAGGCAGCATGCCTGCTGGCGTGTAGCAGTCACTTACAACGCTTCAGCGTGCAGTGTGGCCGAGTGGTTTCCATTCAAATGTCGGACAACGGTGCCCCCGTCAACCAAAGGCAAACACCGTTACTCAGGGACATGTCTGGTAATAGTCATTCTATGGCCCGCCAGATGGAATATTTTGCAGAGCCAAGCGCCAGAATCTCCACTGCCGAACTCGGCGGTGTGGCACTAGTTAAGCGGTTCTGTTCCCGTCGCCGGTCTCTGTTAGCGGAAGGACCAGTGGTCGTACGAAAGTTATATAGACACCGGCGCGAATCGCTGCAATGGAGCATACGGCGTCATTGCCATAGCACTCCTTAGTAACTTTCGTGCGTGCCAGGAAAGAACAGGGGGTGAATGAAATTTGCGATACGGCCTTCCTTCGTTTTCCGTTCTCAGAAAATGTCGGAAGGTGAACCACCGCCGCGACGTCTTTCATAGACTAGGGCAGTTACTATGGAGCTAACATTTCATTAACCTGATGAGGGGAGAATAAGGCCAAAGCGGTTTTTGACCCTGGCTTTGACCGTCGATGCCGGGTTTGTCCCCGATTTTCCTTTTCCCCCCTTGGTAGTCTTTCCCTACTGGTTTTTATCGTCCCTTTGGTACGTAATGAAAGTCCGTAGGAATGTGATAGGACTATACTGCAGTCGCAGGACTGTGCAACCGGGCCAGTCCTTTCTGGTTTCTTCCGTAACAACCCTGGTTTGCGTGTGTCGTATGAATGCCAGGATAAAGTACCTCGGGAAACCCAGTTTGCAAGGTTTTTTGGGCTCCAAACTGGAAGTGTGACAGTCCTGGACTAAACATGTCCATTAGGCGTATGCACACATATTCCTCTATGTTGGCCAACGAGCACCCCCGTTTATTCATAAAGATAGGCAGCGAGCTCAGCCCTTCGTCTTGCTCCAGGGTAGCTTAATGTCTATTCGATTCATGCTCGGATGCCTCCAAGTCACCCGGAATGACATACGTGAGCCCCTAAAGACAGTAGCAAGCGTTTCACTTTGACCGCTGTGAATATTGGGGCGTACTTCACCTATCTGCACTTAGAACGGAAGCCATACGCACCAAGGGAGCCATTAGAGAGCTCTGGGGACAGCCAGCTGTGGACTGAACAGATATGGAAACGGTTGCAGTAACCACACGTGAACTGACAGAATGCGGAGAAAGGGAATGCTGCGGGCAAAATGACTTTACTATTTTAGTTGTGCCATCGACCGTTTTTCTCCTTCCTAAGGGTCCTTTCAAAAACGTTTCTCTGCTCACTACAATCAAACTGGAAAAGAAAATTGTGTAGGGCTCTCTCTGTCGTGATGCCGTCAGAGATTGGGCACCTCAGCCTTCAGTAGTGATTCTGGTGTCCGTTTGGAAAAAAGCTGATTTTACGGCCAGGAAAACAGTTCAGTGCTCTTCCGTAACCCTCCGTTAATCCTGTTTTTTTTCTGGGAATAGTATATTCCGTGAAATTTTCAGTGACACGAAGCACACCGTTGGGCACGATGCAGACAATCATTATTGATGGGATGTAGGTGCACATTCCCATCCAGCAAATGGGCAATGTGGAAAACCAAAATATTAAACATACAATAGTCTTTTAAACACAGCAACACTTGCGGTTGCCTGGAGCTGTTGGAAAACGGAGATTCTTGCAAACTTGGAATGGCTCGAATCTTGCGGTTGGGGTGAACTGCAACATTGCAACCGAGAGGAATGCATGAATATGAACCGTCTGCCTTACCACCAAAATATAATTTTATGCAAAAAAGCCTAGATAAACCATGTTGTAGGACTGGAAAGAGTTTGTGACCTCCAAACACGGATCGAAGTGAGAGGCAAAAAGGGACAGGTGGTCAGGGGCCGTCGGCAGCACCTGTCTTGAGGCATTATTGACAGTCCGCGTTTAGCATGGTGTAAACAAAGTACACATATTAAATACATATTTAGTTTTGCGCACAAGATGATGAATATTCCACGGATCCTGCCTTTCTGCACCTCATAGGCACCAGCTGGGGGGTGTCTCCCACATAAACAACCCTCAACAACCTCGCCACTCTGACACCTCCAATTTTGCCAGCCTGCGAATTTAGAGGCCTTTAATCAGTATTTTACTTAGACGCACGAATGTGGTATGGAGCCACAGGGGCAGCAAGGGCTATAATAACACAGCGAAACGCAAGCCATCCTATCTTGTACTGACGTTCGTGACTTCCTCAGTCGTTGCAGAAAAAGCAATAAAAAACGTTGCCTTGTTAAGGCGCTATGGCATTGTATGTACCGATTAAGCCCGGGAGTGGCAACTCATCTATATGGTGATCTCGTTCTGACGCATCGAGGATGCCATTACCCACAATGAAGAATTTGGCCGTCAAGCACGGCTCATCAATGCCGGCTAAAACTGGGGAATTCAAAAGTGAATCTTTTGATGGAGCGCCTAATGCCTTGTTGACTATTCGGTCTTGCTGGGGCTTCTCCACCAGCTCCCGCCAGGCTGCAACCCTCGTTCCGTTTTCGTGCCACTCGTGGTTGAGGCAGAGCACACCTCAGGTCTTCTTGTTTGTACACTGCCTTGGCTCTTGGTGTGTCGTCCGCAGCGTTCCACCGGACACGACGTTGTGTGGTGGCGCTGCGGATCCGTTATGTACAAATGACTGCATCCAGTATTTGGATGTGCAAACAATCCAAAAGAGGCGGCCTCGAGAAGCAGGAAAAGCCTTTAATAATGCAAATCCTTTTTCTCTTGATAATTTAGATTTTAAATATACCGAGCGTGTTTTCTCTCGACACTGCAACAAGGTTACTATTGTAATCTACTCACCTGCTCTCAACGCTTGCTTGTCAGGTACGGCGATGCCTCAATCACCCGCTTTTGGCATGGCCGGAATGTCTGGTGCCAAGCGGGTGCTTACTTTGGGAATAAAAAGGGATGTTGGTTGTTTCCAGGTATCGATGCCACACTCAGCACTGTGATGGTAATTGGGTTGTTATTGTACTGGTTTTCTCAGCTGAGCAGCAGCCCGCCGGCAAAGGATCCAGTTCTCCGCCCGCCTGCCGCTTATGGTCACCTCACACGCTCCAAGAAATTGCTCTCGTTCAAGTTCCAACGCGGCACGATGTGACTGCTGCTCACTTTAGCCATGATGGCAATGTGCTGCTTCTGCTGCTTGCAGACCCGTGGCACTCCCTTGCAGTGTATACTCATGTCTTTACGGCCCTGCACAGGCACAGTCTTAACGGTACCAATACGCAAGCTTCCTGTGGGCTGCCGTTGTTACATGCGACGCATGTCGTTCCAAGCACCCGCTTTCGGTTGAACGGCCTTACTCTGGAAGCTACAGCCCATAGCTATGGAAGAAACTCCAGAAGAGGCTGCAGCTGGATAAGGGGTACTACACTGCCCTGCAGTGCCCGTCCAGGCGGCGCGGGTGAAGCTGCAAGTACTACCAGATGCTGGAATGGTATGACATCTTCAATTCGTTTTGCAACTTTCGGATTAGGTCATTTTCGCGTCTGGAATATTAACTGCGAGCGACCCTCCCAACCTCCGTCCTACAGAAGCCTGTGTATCGCGCGCATTGCGGCAGAAAGTGGCCATACTGAAGCGCCCGAAGTAACTGCTTGCGCCTTTTTGATTTCTGGAGATGTGGTTGCTGCTCTCGCTGACAGGCGAATCGTTTTGTTCCGTGGTTTGTCGCCTTTACGGTCGGTTGCTCTACCCTCGTGTAGCAGCAGAATTTTGTTACTACAGCAGTTTCAGCGGAGTTTGTTGCTTCTGGTGGCACAGGAGGGTCTTGTCCAGCTGCTACCTCTCTCATCTCTGACTTCCTGCCATACCTCTGGACGGCTACTACCGGAACACCGCTCCATTCCGGCAAACGGGCTGCTGCAGCGTGAGCCTGAACCTTCCACTACAGTATCTTTTAAGGCCAAGCGCTTGCCGCCTTGCACAGCGAGTTTGCGTACAGATCGGCCAAGATCCTGTGCTACAACTCCCAGGAGAGTCGTGACTCATATGCAGTCTGTGACTAAGACAAACTCAGTAAATCCACCATTTGCAACGGGTTTACTGGATGCACCCACTCGAACTCCAAGGAGCACGTATGGAGATTCAGTAGGCAAACGGTTGGCTGGCACTGGCAGGCGGTACCGTCCCTTAAGTTCAACTAGCAACCAGCGGTGTGCTGTGGATCACCGCTTTGCCAAAACATCAGTAGCCCGCTCTTCCTCAACAGGTAGTCGAGCAAGCACCCGTAGCAGCGCCGGCAACAGTACGCTGCCAAACCGCCAGCAACGGCAGCTCCAGCAGCGGAAAACAGTGAATTCGCCCAAAGCGGGGGTGCGAGCCTCACTGTGTGAAGTACGCCCCAAGCGCAGCTTGACCACGCAGCAGGTTGCCACGCGACAAATGAAGACTGAAGATCTGGAAACGGGGGACACGCTATGGCTCCCTTTGCACAATTCTCAGGTAGTGGCGCTCCAATGGAGCGAGCCGCTCTTACTTCTGTGTACCAGGACGCAGATTATGGCTATAGATGCGTCGCATCTGTCTGAGGAAGAAGCCGCGGTGTTACAGGAGAAGCCCCTCGGCAGTACGGATGTGGCAGCACTGTTGCAGCTCTCCAGCTCACCACTTGGTTCCGCTCCTCTCTACCAAGCTCCATTCTGTAACTTTGCTGAAGAACAGAGCCCGACGTCTGGGGCTGGGCCGTGCATTGTGGTTGCTGGAGGCCGCTGTTGCGTAGGGGGAGAGCTTCGACTGTGGGAACTTCACTCGCACGAGCAGTCAAGTACGACGTGCTAGCAGCCAGAAACACAATTGTATAGTACAGCAACTAAAAGAGTTTTTGCCCTTGAAGCTTGCAGAAGTGGAGACTTTACAGCCTTCTGAGGCTCTCTGCTGACCCTTTATCGTCTTGCAGCAGTAAATGCAATGTATGTAATGGATTGTCTAAGACACTGATCGATGACTCTAAAAATGTAGGGCTTTTTTTTCTGCAGCTTTTCCGCTCTACTTCAAGGCGCCGGTGACAGCTGTAGCGGCTGCAGAGCTAAAAGATGATGCATTAGGGCTTGTGGCAGTGGGGACGGAAGAAGGGCGCGTGGTATTACTGGCCGTGCAGAAAAACTTTTCAGGAAGGTTGGAGCATCCTGTAGTACTGTGTGATCGCCAGATCAGCTCTCGTGAGCAGCAGCGAAAATTCCATCGTACTGGATATGGGCTGCAACTCACCCTTCTTAGCCTAAAGCTGAACCTGCAACTAATTTAAGTGGTGCACTGACCTCCATCAGCAAAGTGCAAAGAATTCATTCAAACGTATCCCAGTCTCGCTGCGTTGATTTTGTTGTCAACGCTTACTGATCCTGTTCAGGTTCGATTATCGCAATGGGCATCGATGGAAACGGAAAGACCTTGGCACTTGCGAGCACATCTGGGAATGTTACATGCTTCCGCCTCAGGTTTTCTTCTCAGGAAAATGGGAGCACTAGTGCACGGTTGGGTGTGCTTGGAAGTTTGTTAGGAAATCGCAGTGCGTACAGAAATGCAGCTGCACAGACCAAAACGGGCCTTTTTATTGTGGAGCTTGAGCTGCTGGTTACCCTGCACGTACCTTTCTCGGCATCGCCGAGAATCTTGAAGTTTGGACATTCTTTTGATTACCAGGTAGCACGTTTGTCTCCAGTTTTACTGCATCCAGGCCAGTTGCGGAACCTTCTTTCTTTCTTTGCCGATTCAGCTTGGGATTTAGCGCATGGACAAAAATGGCGCTGCACGCTCAGACCCAGTAAGTAAAACTTACTCGAAGCCCATCGCTGGAAACGGCAGACATTTTTATGTGGCGTGAGCTGCAGGGCCAGCTTCTAGTAGCTGGGCCTAACGCCCAACCATGCATCTACTCCATGCCGGAGGGCTGCCTTCTTGCCAGCTCTGTGTCTTCGGTGAGTCATCTGAAGCAGCATTAGCACCCGAGACTACAAGCACATTGGTAAACGTCAGCGTCACTACTGATTGCAAGATCTCTTCACCATATTAATGGGGTGGTTTGCTGTTATGCAGGAAGCAGCAGTGGATTGTTTTGCTCCTTTGTCTGTTCCGGCGCCAATTATGATTGGGCCAGGGGGAGCCTCAAGTTCCTCCAAAAGTTCCTTGAATCTGCTAGTCAAAAACATTCCGCCAACTGGCAATGTAAGCTCGAGCATCAGTACACAAACAGGGATATTTGAGAGCCAACAACTCTCAAACGATGCGGTTAGGAAGGTTCTGGTGGACACAAGAAAGCATCTCTGCAGAGCAACCGACAATGGCATCCAACTGAAAAAGTTTCGTTAAGCGCGCTGACCGTTTGTGGAAAAGAAAACATCTCGCCGCACAGCGTTGAAAATCTGGATGAGTGTCGTGAAGTGATAAAGAAACCTTAATGGTCCATAAGTCTTCAGTCTCCTTGGTGCTAATATGTTTGGGGCAACTTTGTGTGTCTTGTTGGATGAACAGACAACCTCGCATTCAGTGCACGCTCCAATGTTGCTAATGGCCCGCATAGGATGCACTCGAATGTGTTTTGCATACGAACAAGCACAACGAACTTTGTTTGGAGTACTAATTAGATGCTCCCAGCCGAAGGAATGGAAGTCTCCTGAAGCACACATCCTAGGAACTACCCGACTAGATGGTCCTGAGACTAAAGATGCCAAGACAAGGACAAATGGATGCACAGCAGATGCACTACTGAAGCGTCAGCAGGTTTCTCAATTCCTTAGAGGAGCCGGGCTAGCGAGTCTGTTTCGCGATCTTGGCGTCATGGCACAGACAGAAGCTATATCCGCTTTTACTCCAGCAGCAAGCACATCAAAACCCCAATGCTTTAGGGCATGCCCAAACAGCGGACTGCCTCATAATGCACCTGAAGCAGAGTCCTCAGAAGCAGCGATTCTTGCATTCGATTCCGTAAAGCTGCCCCACGTAACCGCGCCAACCGGGCTGTTCTGTTGCATGAATATGAGACCATCTCCTGAAGCCAGTAGTGCGCAAAACGTCCAAAAGTGGAACGATTCTGTTGGTATTTTGTCAGTGGCAGCAGAAGGATACCTCGTTGCCTGGGAATACAAACTGCGCCGTTGCTCTGAACGGTTACAATTCAGCAAAGAGCCCGCTTGTGCCGAAAGTCTTCAGATACACTGTACTCAACCGAACAGTCCAGCGGGAGAAAAGTACTCGGTTCAGCCGTGTTCCTATATAGAAGAACGAGATGTAAGGAGTTCGAACCTGTCCATTCAACAAGACCAGGCCCAATACGACAGCACCTCGTTAAAATTGACAAAGAGTAGGCTGCTGGAAGGCCAAAATGACGGTATTGTAAAGTTGCCTGACCGAGAATCATTCACCGTAGACTCACATGGCCAGTTATATGGAAAACAAGCCTCAGGAAAAGCAGCATGCCCTTTAGGGGAAAACCCAACTAGATATGAAGAACTCGACCAGACGCGTGCGTGAGTCACCCATCACATGCGCACCAATACTGGTCAAAAGGGGCCATCTCATTGGACTATAAGGGCACTCCAAACGGCTAAGGTGCGGCATTTTCCAATGTGACCAGGCAGAGCCTCGACAACTTTCCTTTCACCGGAGTTACAACAAATCTTACACTAAATCAAGGTTCCGGCAAACTCGACCAGCCCGGCAACAATTTGAGTTTACGGAATAGAGATGGACACTGCTCCTATCATGATATGTCTGAGGTGCCCGCAATCCATGGACGGCATCGAGAACATCGGCACCTCTATTCTCCCAGCAATGTTCCGCATAGATTCCTTTACCGCACAGCGGAGTACCACAATGAGTTTGAAGTTGAGGTCGCTCTCCCAGGTATATTAGGAGAATGGGGACGTTACGCTGACTCTAAACTGTGTATGTGCTGTTGATGTCTTATTAAATATGGCGGATATCCTGATTCAGGTGGGATCATTGAACAAGTTCGTAGAAATTTTGCTACGAACACGCTCATTTTTTCTGGACG
The DNA here is from genome assembly GCA_002271815.1 of Eimeria falciformis. Lineage (NCBI taxonomy): Eukaryota > Apicomplexa > Conoidasida > Eucoccidiorida > Eimeriidae > Eimeria > Eimeria falciformis. The sequence goes on from NPHX01000687.1 coordinate 320,225, forward strand.
CTTAAATGATCCCAGTTGGCGAATACAACTACCGCGTAAGTGCAATCGAGACCCACTAAACAAAATCCCAAACAAAAGGCTGGCATTACATCAGCAGATATATACGTGAGCGGTGTGGAAACAGAGGTATAGAAATATAGTTGCGTTTCCCTGCTGTCAATGATTTGCACAGGCGAGCCTGCAACATGTCGCTTGCAACTGAGAGTGCCGCTGAAATATCGCATTTCGTCAAATGCCGTTACCATAGATCAAAATATTTCAACTGGACATATCTATGTTTCGATCCCAAGATGAGGTGCCACTACCGGCAAAAGCGTTTACTCGAGCATTTCAAACTGACAGATTTGCCCATTCATTTAATCGTGAGGCTAACTGTTACTGGGGATAACCATAACGCTTGTCTTTTTACGTTGCAACGCAACATTTATGGGAACTCCGACTGTACATTTAGGAAGCTAGCCCAGTGCCAATTCTCAATAAATCTGACCATATTATAATAGAAAAAGGAACGCTTTCAAAATGACGAAGTCCTGCACATACAGAGTCGTCTCATCGATTACGCAGTCGATGCTCTCGATGCACAGCAAAGACCCATTCGGCGCTCATTTACGGCCATTTCGCCTGCCGTCATATCACTGTGCCATAACTCCGTCTTGGAGCTTAATAGTCCTGCATTGGAAAAGAAATTGGAAGGCTGTAAACAAATACGAATACACATTGTGGCTTACCATTGATGCGTGCAACATGAATGCCTCCCTGGTACAGCTCTTGAAGGGAGCACAAATGCGATGCCGGCTCGCCACACATGTTCGAATTCATAGCAAAATCATATCCACAGGAGTCGCAGCCTGTAATCCAGTTGACACTGTACGGTACAAATGCTGAGACTCAATCTTACCTAATGAGACGAACTCAGAATCAGGGACACCTGAAAGGACATCTTTTTGCCGCCGACGTGGGAGGCTATTTATGTATCACCCCTTACCAGTCAGGGCAGGCATGGTCATAGCGGAGACTTCATGGTCCTAATCATATCTCCTCGTTCCTTTGTGAAACGGACTCACTTCAGACTACCACATACCGGAAGCCCTCGGGAGTACACACGGAAGTCATCAATATAGCCCTAGACGAAATTTTGATGTACATTGAAACCTTCACAACGTAGGTGTCATGCTACCTCGAAGCCTGGGTTCTCGATAGAAGCTCCGACAACAATGTCGTCGGTGTTCGGCACGACCTTTCCGCGAAGAAACTGTTACTGGATCGTAGCAAAAGAAATCCCAACTCAGTAACAAGCAGTGTCTCACAACTTCACTATCCTTCATGCCCTGTAACATTCAAAAAATATATATGCCCGTTGAGTTGAGTAATTGAGTGTTCATCTTACGTTCAAAAACAACTTGAGCCTGTTTTCAGAAGCAGTCACTACATTTCAGTATCGTGAAACTTCTAATATCGCTTTGCTAACTGCAACAAATCTTTACCTGCAACATGAGTCCACCGCCTGAGAGGAAGGCTTCCGGTTGATGGCATGCCTTCGGAGCCGCTGTCATCGGTTGTAACTCGAACTGATAGCCGGCGGCTGTCTGGGTACAAGAGAAGCGACGGCGTCTGGGACATCTCGCTCCTGGGTTCATAGGTTTCACCTCCTTCGACGATCAGGGTGGCCGCAGTTCAACTCACCCCTTTGATACGATGTTGCGGAAAAAGCCATTCGAATCACTCAGCAAGTACATCCAGAAGGAGCTGTGTCAGAGATGATAGCGAATCGAGTGATATTGAGGGGTAGCAGCGACTTACACAGTGAAGTCCTCTGACTCCAGAGTTGGACTGGATTTGATCTTGCTACTGGCACCCTTTACAAAGGCAGCACTACCACCACGTCCTGGATATTTTATAAATGATCCTTAGATACGTTTGAGTAATAGTAGCAAAACTCACCATTGTGAGCAGGACCGGCGCGTGGAGTCCTATGCATGTGATTTCCATTTCCGCTTTGGTCAGCGGAGTAAAGGTGATCAAATGTCAGCCAGGCACCGAGACCTTCTGGGACGGAAGTTCCAGAAACGACCTGCGATGTGCCTCCTGCCAAAGCCAAGCATGAGTGCAGAGGAATTCATGAAGCAGGGGTTAAACTGCTGATCTACCAAAACAAAGCGAGTTGGGAACAGAGAAGCAACTGTTGGTGTACTTTCCGGCGAAGTTCAAGGTTGTCTTGACCCCATTGACCATATCCTCTACTGCCATTGGTCCACTAGGGGGCGCAGAATCTTCTGCTGTGCTTCCGTTGGTATAGATGCATCCGCCAAGGAAAAGGGGGGCAAGAAACTTCATCTTCACGAGCATGTGCCCTTTAGCTTGACCGAACTGGAGTCAAAATGAATTCAGCCAACGCACGCCTAGCTTTGCAAATATGAAACTCAAAGTTATCTGGGCAGTTAGCATGTCGACTTCGTGGGGTGTATCGACGCTTCCCACAAGAATGTCGGTCAACATTTAATCATTTTTTTCACGATCCATTTTTTAAATGAAGGAAGAAACTTATCCTTTGAGTCGTGTGTCAACGGCTCAATTATGACTCGACAGTTTTCCGTTTATTCATGTATTGGACATTGTTTTCAAAACATTGTAGTTCGCTTTCTGCACGATTTGCTAATTGTCAAACATGCCACAGTGAGAGTTCATTGTAATATACTCTTTGTAGGATACGATAGAATTTAGCGACGTCTTTTTTCTGTGTCAAAATTCGCAGGGAGGCGTCTTCAATGAGCCCACTTTTTTGAAATGCAGTCTCCCACAGTACCGATATTCCTTAGCTAGAAGCATTCAACTTAGCATCCTTCAGCTTTATTGGCGTACGGCAAATCCCACTTCTTTGGGAAATGCATTTATTGAGAGCTTTTCTTTTTTTGAATAAGGATAAGAAATCTGCCTTTTTGCGTTTGCCGACAAGTCAGGCAGCCCTCACGAAGGCAGGTACTAGGTTGGACCATGTAACGGTCCATCAACATGCCATCGCAGTGGATTGCTATCAACTGAAAAGCAATACAAAGGTACTAGCAATAATTTACTAACCAGTAAATCACGTAAGGACAACGCATTTCGGGGGAACCAACGACGCTCTGGTTCTACACAACAGCCAGTGTAGATGCCATTACTCGTGCCGCTAGGATAGGAATCAAAGGCATTGCTATGATCCAGTTACTTTCCATTGTTAGAAGCTTACGTATGTATCCAGTTTAGTAGCTGGCCCTAACCATACGTACAACCCAACTACTCTCAGATAGCACGACAAACGTGATGCCTGGTTTTGCGGTGATCTGCCGACGATTCAGAACCTTTCCCAGCCAATGACACACCTGCGTTTAAAACATGTCATTAGTACACTAATGTTCTACAATCTGTGCAACTTACAAAGTGCACCAATCCTCCGTATCATAAAAGGCCCAAGGGTGCGCGAAAGCCTACCATACGGCGGGGCAGCATCGCTAATGCTGCGGTTGCATTTACAGCGGACAGGTTGCACACCGATGCGTGCAATCCATCGGCGTGCTCTAGAGCTGTGAAGGCCGTAGCGTACAGGTATGTATCGGTTGCTGGATATGCGCTAACTTCCTCACTTCTTTCACTTGCCGATCAATCAAAACAAGGTACAGCCCAGCAGTTCTGTTGCTCTACGGCAACGCCACAGCAATCCTTCACATATTCAGCTTATTCAGCTGCGTGACATGGGTCCCTTATACCCAATGACCCTGCTACTCACCTCTACCAGTGCACCAAATTCAGTCACGTGCTCCCTGTGGCCCAAGTAAACGCATGTGCAATTGTGCTATCCCACAGGTTAATGCATGGACACACTTGCTTGTGCCGTGTGCCGTGAACACCACATGCCCTATGTGTCTAATGACCTCGCAGGCGCCGTGAATTGAAGCACCTGAGAAGTCAGATTGAATGTGTCCCTTCGAGGATGGAATGGGATCCTCTTTAAACCGACAGGCCATGGCAGAAGATTTATGAGAGACGGAGGAATTACGAGTGGGCACAGGGGCAGGCATCCCGATAGAAGAAGTCGCTTCAGCTCAAACGAATTAGCACAAAACTCCCTCTTGCCTCCACAATGAACTACGCTACGCGTGGACATCTACAGCGCTTGCTGAGGGGGCAGTGGCTCCTCGCAGGTCCTGTGGTTCTTCTTGGGCATGAGGAAGAGAACCAGTCTCGTTTTGCGCCGTTTCTGGTTTGACATCAACCTGCTCGGACTTCTGAGCACGACTTGCTGCCTCCACACCATGCACGAGATTCCCTTTGTTCAGATAACGAGACAGTAGTAGAAGCTGCTGAATGTGCATTGCTAGGATTGACTGCAATAGTATCAGTTGCTGCTGAGAGGTCTGCTGACTCGGCAGCTTGAGGTCTTCCAGACAAGGGGCGACAATCATAAGCGATGGCTGAAGTTCCGCAGTAGATGTAGCGTTCCCAACGAGATTTGTGTGAACAAGCAGCAGCTGGTCTAGTAGCCGCTTTGCCGTTGTGGCAGCTGCAAGTTCAACATTAGCGGCATGAGGCGCCGTGTTTGCCGTTGCCTGGACCGTCGCAGATGCACGCGACGTTAGGTACTGTGCGAGCACGTTATTTCTCAAGTCTTCCAGGACAAATAAGATCGCTTCCTTGTATAGACAAACAACTGTCTTGTCGTTGTCCTGATCTCGGTCTCGTGATGCAGCTGCGGTCCCCACGCAAGAGCCAGATTTAAGCCTGCGCGAATCACTGCCAGCCTGATTAGCAACGGCAACAGCTGCAGAGGCCAACACCGCAGCGACGGTTTCCGACGGGTCTCCTTTGATCTGCTGCCTATTGCTGCCAGTCCCACCTGGAGAGCCGTGGAGACCTGCTGCAATAAGGTGTGCAGGGTTTCCTGTTGCGGCGACAGCTGCAGCGGCTGTGGTGGCCTGTTGTCTAAACTGTACGGCCCTGCGGTATGCTTCAATGCAGCTTTCAAAGAACTTGTCATAAAAGTAGCGTCTGTATCCCTTCCAGTAAACAGCCCACCGCTTTTTCGTGTTGTCGCGAGACACTCCGCGGACTATGGGGTACAGCCTTGGGGCAGTCGAATCCTCTTTGCTTGTTGCCTCACAAACGCTGTAGTAGCCCAAGGGGCCCCTCAGAGAAGATGCTGCGAGTGTTTCTTCGTTGAAAAGGGTCGGATCGCCGTTAGCAACGCGTTCAATCAGCTGGAGTTCAGCTAAGTAGGACGGTGACATTGGATTCGAGGGCGAATCCCCGCCGCTGCAGTGCTCTTGCCCCTGTTGTTTATGTTTTTTTTCAGGGGCCCCCATCTCTAAAGCCTCCATTGCCTCCCCCTCACGTGACGCAGCAAGCGAAGCCGCAAGCATTCGCAGCTCGCTGCTGCCGCTGCTACGGCTGCTGCTGGCAAAGCTGCCACGGCGCTGATCGAGCAATTGCATCTCGAGAATCCGGCGTTTGTACAGACGCGCCTCTTCACTGCCATCTTCTTCGGCTCCGGGACTGCAACTACTGGCACGGCGGCTGGTGCTGCTGCTGTTGCATGCGGTACTGCTTACACTTGCAAGCAAGCGTTTTGAACCTTCCGACTTGTGCGAAATTCGGCGCGTTGGATTCTGCTGCACCAGCGCAACGAGTTCAGGTGAGAATGTTGGTGGGCATCTCTCTGACACTTCAGCCTTAACTCGCATTGAGTCCTTTCCCTGCCTCTCCCTGCCCAGATCTGCCATATTGCATCCGGTATTTTGGCACTCTTGTAGCAACTTCGCAATTAAGGAGCTGCTTAGAATGTCTTCGTCCTTTTGCTGCTGGCTCACGACTCTGTTGTGCTGCTCTCCAGAGCGGGTCATTCCCTTGCTAGAGGCAGAGCCAGAGAAAATTCCACCGCCTGATGCGAACTCCGAGCGTTCTGCCGCAACTAAATCCGCCATGGCAGTCTGCAGAGCTGCAAGGTCGGTCCCTCCAAGGGAGCGAATTGGTTTTTCAGTGCCTGTCTCGGCTGTACAGGCACTACTATGGGTCTCAAGCATTACACCGAAGGACTTAAGGTCTCCCAGCTGAGAGCCGTTAAAAGCGCCAGCAGCTGATGTTTGAATGCCTTCTCGGAGGCAAGCGAGGTCAACTGCTGAGCAAAGCAGCGCTGCGTTTTCTGATGCTGAAAGAACCGTGTGCTGCCTACTCCCGCCGGAATTCTGAGAAAGCCAACCACCATGTCTATACTTCTCAAATGAAGCCGAAAAATCCCCATCTGATCCATCAGCATTACCATCGACCTCCGTGGGGGGAAACTCTGAACTGCGCACAGCGATGCTTGTGCTTGACCCTCTCATTTTCTCCTGCTGCTCCTGAGCTGGTGCGCTTAGCATATCTCCGCCAAGCTCCATCGAGGCCGCTAACTCTCGTGCAAACCGCCCCTCTGGTGTGCCTGTTGACGGCCTGCTTTGCCGCGGTGTTGAGTTGTTAGAGGTGCAAGGTGGCGGCCCGCCACTCTGCAACATGGTGGCGGCGCTGCGCTTGACAGAACAACCAGTGGGTGTGTAATCGGGGTTCACGATACACAGTGCAGAGGCGCTCCAAAAACCAGAAACGCCCCTCAATATCTACCGTTGTCTACTAGTAGGGAGCAAGTGAGTTGTCCGATCAGCTGAAACGCGCAGCAGTAGCTTTGCTGCAGTTGCTGAGGATAGCCAGCTAGACAGCAGCATAAGGACTCCAGACTTTCAGTCCTTGGAATCTAGTCCGATGAGCAAAACCTTCACGAATTCGCTGAGGCACCACCCACTGAGGCGCCTTCTATGTGTCAGCCGCCTTGCTGAAGAGATGGCAACGCAGCAGGTACACCGGCGTCTCTGAATGAATCAAGCGCGGAACCACACACCTATTCAAAAAAAGAAGAATGGAACGGACTTTACCACTTGGATTTCTCTCAGACGCTTGGACACTGCGATTAGTGACCTGGGGTGGGCACTCAGGGTTACTGCTAACGAGAGAGTTATGCGTAAAGAGGCGGAAGCGCGACGAATCTGCGTTGTACTATAAAACTAGAATGAACCAGACAATGTTCTAAAAAAAGCACAAAAGGACCAAAAGGATCAGGGGTGGAAAGGAGGGGCCGGTCACCGCCCAGAACTGGCTGACCCACCGAGTGAGCTCTACGGTGACAGAGCCAGCGGAACGGTGCGGCTTTCTGCTGCACGTGGAGAAGATCTTTGAAAATACAAGCGTCTTCTGTGGCTAAAAGTAACATAATTAACACTCCTATATTCAATTGATAGAGCTGGGCAATGAACCGAGCAGACACAACACTGCCACACCAGACAGAGTGGCCGCGGAATCCGTCCACCAAAGGAACGACCGCCCGAGCAGATCATCAGCTGCTCCGTAGGCCACCCCCAACCGACTTTCCTGTCTGCTAAAAATAAGGCAAAGATTACCAATTGCTGTTTTACAAAAAACTCAGAATTGACGAAACACACGCAAAGAATGGTGTGCAATCTGATGGGGGCACCAGGCAGCTGGGAATGAACGCAGCCTCAGCGACAGATGCGTCGCACGTTCCCTAAACAGGCACACACTGGTTGCTTCAATAAAGGAAATGCCTTTAGATAACATAAATGGTGAAAACGTTCATGAAAGACTTTCAACTTCGCAGACTCGCACCTGTCACCTCCCATCCCAGCCAGTATCAAGTTCAGTGGACAACCAGCCATGTGTGCTTCCGCCTCGAAATAAATCGTCGTTGCACTCTGCTTTTTGTTTAACACGGGTTGTAGAGCACAGGCTGTGCTTGCCAATATTAAACTTGACTGGAATGAGTATGCTTTTTCGGGTTGGGGGGCACAGATGGCTCAATATACACGCTGCCTTTTCGGGGCAGTTGCTTCAGGGGATGTGGGCAAGCAGCACAGCCAACTCTAGGAGGACCAAAAGGACGGGTTGGGTTTTTGCAGGGTAAGTGATTGGCAATTTGCACATTGAAGTTGAACTGGGTCAGTAATGACATAGAAACCGTCGAGATTCTTAATGGTGCAAAGCGGAAACGTTCCCGGTCGGAGCTAGTCAATACAGCACAGAAATCCTTACGTTGATCCGGCAGAATAACTGCGTCACTGAACAGAAATTGAGATATGCATTAGTAATAATCCTGACCTACGGTGGTGTCGGTGTTTGTGCAGCATTCCAAGTTCCTGAAAAAGTCATGGTGGAACCCCCTTAGACCCAACATTCAAACACGCTCCAATACCTATGCAAGATGATTACCTTAGTTACTACAGTGCAAAGCCCTGACGAAAAGGGAGAAGTGGGTGGATTTCTTGTTTTAGTAGGGCTTTTCGAGTTTATGCAGTAGCACTTTGCTCGACAGGCAAACATTCACCGATAAAGCGTATGAGTACAACATATGAAGCTATTACCTTTATTGTTAGATCAGAGGGAGTTTTATAATAGAATTAGAACGACGCAACAAGCATCGATGTCCATAGCTTCTATCTATAAATTACAAAGTCCTTTCCTCTTGGCCATCAAGTTGAAATGGGGGGTGAGGGATACGGCTTGTTGCAGCTTCCCTCGTTTTGAGTATCTTTCCTAGCCTCATAGACAGCAATAATCAATATCTAATGTAACGGCCACACTTATGCCTTTGCTAAGGGGTCCTAAGTGGTAATAAACACTCAATCACAGTTAGAATATGCAATTCTGAAAGAAAACCTGCTCGTCAAGGCTTGTGCCTCCCTGAGTCCAGCACGCCTGCCTCAGTACAGCCGAGAGGCGAAGGGAAGGCGCTATGGCGCAGCTAGTATTTGCCTGCACCTCCGGTACGCATGAATCCAGTGAAGGAGTTGGAGGAGCTGGTCTATTGCTCCTGGGCTACTGCTCCTACACAGACATAACAATGCTCCCGTTAAATAACAAAGCAGTAATTAAAAACATCTAGGCTGGAGTTCATGTAAAAAAATTGGAATTCCAAACACGTGCACCCATTACATGGTTCTACAACGGTCCGAAGCATCGTCGTGTATTCTATCAAACAGCTCCGCATTTCCTCGCAAATGTTTGTAGAAAAGCTTAAATAATATTGTAATATTATAGAAACTAAGAGACTGTGAAATCTAAGACTGTTTTTGTGTTGTTGGCGGAATGGAAAGGTAGGGAAAAGTTTTACACCCTGGCACGCTCGTTCCGTGCAGCTGCTCACCGACACCACAAATAAAATGAGAATTTCTTATAAACGGCAATTAAAAGTTAGGTATTTGGTGTTTCAAGTGATACATTAATTTGAAAGTTAGGACAAGGTGATCTGGAGACGAGACGGTCCTCAGCGAGCAGAGCGGGGGACAGGAAACCTGCGCTGCGCCGGGCTGGCATTCGCGGTGTACGCTTTGTCCGTTTAAAACTCCTAAAATAAATAAACAAAGTAATTTTGGGAAGTTTTTAAAAAAATAAAAGCCTTGGGGAGAGCGTTTCTGGTGTTTTTCACCATCGCTTGTCCAGCGCGCAGGCTTCTCAACGCCCCCTGAGCATTTCTGGGTGTTATTCATCATCAAATTCTTTAAGGTAGTACCATCTCTACTTTTAATCAGTTTTTATTAAGCAGATATTTTTAAAATGGAGGTTTCTGGGCAACAGAGTAACCGACGGGGGGCTGTTTCAGTAAACGTGCAGCTCCCCTCGGATTGGACTGTAAGCGAGAAGGAAATATGCGATCTTGAAATGATCATCAGCGGAGCTTTCGCTCCTCTTCAAGGCTTTATGGGTATTTTTGATTACCAGAGGTGGGCTCGTTTGTTCGGTTAATGCCTACCGAAACAGGAACTACTCCGCATACAATACAATCTTCGAAGTAACCTTGCTAGATTGAGCCTATCCCAGGCCAGCTGCGTTCATGACTTAAATGAAAAAATAAACCAAAAAGATTTTTGAAGTGGCCATTTTTAATGAAGTTTGCGTGCAGCGTTCTGGACTCGATGACCTTGTGCAATGGGGAAGTCTTTTCGTTACCAGTTGTGCTGGCCATCCCTAAGGCTTGCTGCGGCGACACCACAGCAACAAATGTGTACTGGATGAGTTCTTCCTTGGATGACAACACGCCCAAGGGCTGCATGAAGCTGCGCGATGAGGTGAGCTCGACTGCAAGCATTTAGTGGTACTTTTCGCTGCTTCGAGGTGCAGTCCTTTGTATCTGTACAGAACAATGTGTTCGTTTCTTCCATGAAAAATGCGTTAATTAAAACTTAACAGTTGGCATGGCAATGGCCACGCTGTTCTGTTGCATCAGGTGGGAACGGTGATTGCACGTCTTGCCGTGGACAGCGTGTTTCTGCCCGACCTCGAGGAGCAGATGGAGAAGACGCTCGGCACCACTGACTACAACCATCCTTATGTGAAGTATTTGCTTGATCACCATAAGGACTGTTATTACGTGGGTGGCAAGGTCATCCCCGTGAATCCCATTACTCATTTTGATTTTGAAAAATACCGCATGTCGCCAGCTGCATGCAAGAACATGATAAAGGAAAGAAACTATGACGTGGTTGTTGGATTCCAAACCCGAAACCCTCTGCACAAGTGCCATTACGAGCTCATTAAGAACGCGCTGCAACGGGCAGCGAACGACGAGAAGAAGCGGCCTTTGCTGTTCCTAAGCCCTGTGGTAGGCCCGACCCAGCCAGGTGACGTGCCTTACTATCTCCGTGCGCGTTGCTACGAACATGTGATTAGTTATTTTGAACAAGATGAGGAGTGCCGATTTGCGCATCTCTGCCCGACCTCTGCAAACACCCCCGTCTGTAGCCCGCCACACATGCAGCCTGAAAGTGGCAACAACAGCGCAGACCTCTCCCTCGAAAGAAGTGCCTCGAGCAACGCAATGCTCGTTCTCATTCCACTTGCAATGAGAATGGCAGGACCCAGAGAATGCGTCCTTCATGCATGCATCCGGAAAAACTATGGCTGCACTCACTTCATCGTCGGGCGAGACCACGCGGGCCCCTCAGCGAGAAAGAAAGACGGGTAAGCCACAGCTCAGGGCAGTAGGGGCCTCCAAATAGTACCCAGGTGTAGATACAGCTGGAGCTTTATCACGTGTTTTTCTATGCTAGAGGAGGCCATTCAACACACTTTGAAGTATTGCGGGCCGACACAGGACGCCATTCTATGGGCCGTACGACGCGCACCAGCTTCTTGCCTCCGTAGCTAAAAAAATTGGCATTAAACCCATCTTTGGAGAGGAAATGGTGCACGTCGGAGAACAGTACGGAGGTTATGTTCCTGCTGGAAAGCTCGAAGAGATTAAAAAACAAAATCCGGGGGTTCAGGTGAATACAATCTCGGGCACGCAGTTCCGCAAGCTCCTTATCACAAGGGCCCCCATTCCTGAATGGTTCTCCTTCCCAAGGGTCCTCGAAGAACTCCAGCAATTCTACAAGCAGAGCCACGAAAGAGGCCTTTGTGTTTACTTCACTGGCCTGCCCTGCTCAGGTCAGCTGCACCTTCTAACCCCCATGTTCCCAACGGCATCGTTGAGAGCCTAGTGTTCCCTTCCCGTGTGTTGGGGCATACACTCATTCCCACTAGAAATTCCAAACCCTAAACCCTAAATAATGGGCTGCAAAAACGGCCAGCCGCCACTACCCCGTGTACTCTTGCGTGTCAAGCTGAAAAGCAGCAAGAGACAGATTGGAAGTGGTGCGTGCTGAGCAGCACCTTTTTGTGATTTTTCTCAGGCAAGAGCACCCTGGCCAATGCTCTTCAGGCCGCCATACTCGAAAACCGAAACGAGCGAAGAAACGTCACGCTGCTGGATGCCGACGTCGTGCGTCAGCACCTTTCAAAGGGTCTTGGATTCAGTCGCGAAGACCGAAGGCAAGTTCAGGCTAAAAGAGATTTTAACAAAGAACCTTGCACCCAACACCAGCAGATTCACAGCTATCTCTATATCTTTGTCTATCTCTTCTTTCTGTATGACTATCTGTCTCTATCGCGATCTCTGCCTAGCTCTATCTGTATCCGTTTCTTTATTTATTTCTATAGCTATCCGTGTTTGTCTCTTTGTCTATTTCGTTAAGCATCCACCAAGCCAGGTTCGTTACCCGTCTGTTGATCAGGGAATAAAAGTTGAAGCCAAACATACAGGATTGGTGTTGGTCACATTTTAAATATGTCTATTTATTTCCATGGTTTTATCTGTTTTTATTTTTATTTTTCCTATTTTCGTTTCAGCACGAATGTGAAGCGGATTGGTTATATTGCCAGTGAAATTACAAAGCACGGCGGCATTTGCCTCGTGGCAAACATCGCTCCCTACAAATGTGATCGGGAGTTCAACCGAAAGATCATTGAGGAGGAAGGAGGTAAGAAAGTTTCTCCTTGAATCTCACCATGAAACAAATTGGCAAATACCAATCCACTTCCAGTAGTTTAACCTTTAAATGCACATTTCCGATAAAGATGCAAATACTAGGACAGTTATTGTCTTCAGTCAGATATTTATCTTTTGAATGATGTACAAATTATGTGCTGTTCCTAGCAGCTGCGTACAGCCCGTGCATGCAGCAGCGGATGCCCACTGCTCATTACGGGAACCACTGGATATGCTGCTATTTGTTTTTATTTGAATGTTTGCAGGAGTGTACGTCGAGGTGTACGTGTGCACGCCTCTGTCGGTGTGTGAAGAGCGTGACATAAAGCATTTGTACAAAAAGGCTCGCCAGGGAATAATCAAACAATTCACTGGCATCTCCGATCCCTACGAGGCTCCCGAGCACCCGGAGCTAACAATCGACTCCAGCAGCGACGTCAGGGCCAAGGTGGCGCAAGTCCACCAATACCTTAAAGACCAGGGATACGTCTTGCCGGCTGTACCCCTGACTAAGTGCTGCTGAGACTAACAGGTTGAACATCTGCACTGAGGTGCTGCTACCCCATTTGTACAAAATCTTTGCAAGCGTGAGGCATGGCCCGGGGTGAAATTTCACGCGTATGGAAGCCCCGCATGCAGTGCACGCTGCAATTGCTGCCACGGCTTGTTTCGTAGCCTGCGGTGTCGATACACCGCAGCGTCGCTGCCTGATTGCTTTTTATCCCTTGGTGAGTTGGGCGGCGTCCAAATAAGATTTTTCCTGTTTCCCCGTGCGACCAGCGATATTTAATGTATTTGAAAAACTCAAATATAGAAAAGTGCAAAACCAAATGCTACAAATATATAGCCCGACAACATCAAGCTCCATCTGCCTATTTCTGTGCCCGGCCCTGCTCTATTGGCTCAAATTCCACTTCGCCCCAAGCGGCAAAAACCATGAAAGTCGATGCATGAGAATTGATTAACAAGTGAATCACAGGCTTCCTTCATGTAGTCAGCAAGAAAGACTTTGCCAGCAACAGATGAGCGCCACTGAGGTGTACAGACACAACAGCAGCTCACATGGTTTGGTGGGTTGTACTAAAGAGTGGCGCTCATTTGCAACTTCCAATTGCGTTGTCATGCAAAGCAAAACACAAAATAACCACTCAATAGTCGGACTTATGCGTGGCTCAGAAGAGTCCAGCTGTCGGTTTCAAAGGTTCAAACACGAAGTTCAGCTGTCAATACACCTCAACTGCAACTGCAGCAGCCGCTAAAAAACCATCTGCAGTTGCTGGCGCAGCAGCAGCAGACAGACCCTCACAGTCTTCCTTGTTGGGGGCCCGATGAAAACGGCTTTCGAGGAATGCCACACTTGGCCTCCGTTGCTCGGGTGTACAGACAGCTTAGGAGTCCCGGGGTGGGAAGAGCCCGTCAGCAATCATCATCAAGGGACACAAGAGTCACTTTGTTGCTCCCACTGGCAACAGCAACGCCTGCTCCAGCAACTGTCTCGCTCCCTGTAGCAGCTACAGCAGAACTGCCGGCACGCTGCACCTCGGCTGAAAGGTCAACCTTCTCCCCCGGGCGGAAGGCAGGGAGACCTGCACATGGCAGCACAAACGGCCTCAACGGCAAATCCTTAATTAATATTCCCAACCGCACATTCTAAAAACAGACGATAGTTCATATTAACGTGAGGGGTATTTGGAATGGCTGTCGATACACCCCAGTGAATATCGCTATGTTTTCTCCCACTATATTGTCTGTTTGTTTTGTGCGGCGCTACACACTCAAAGCCCTTATTTATGCTCCGCTGCAACTTGCCTTTGTAGGGGCAGCTTGCACATCTGAATGCGTCTCCGAGGTAGCACTTCAAACACGAACAGCACACACACGCAGGTGTCTAAGTTGAGGTGTCTGTACACCTAACTCGCGCTCCTTTGAACGCAGTACATACTAGTCACTTACATTTCCACAAGAACTTCGAACTGCTCCGCTCTCAAGTAGTTTTTTAAAGGCTTCTTTGTCGGCTGCCTCCTCAGCCTCCTTGCGGCCACAAGTGCAATTGGCGCAGGCCCGGGGACGCGAGGAACAATCACTTCTGCCTGTCATCAAAAGAGTTTAGAGAAAGAATGAAACAACAATAAACACGAAATGCATTAAAAACAGACTAAACCCTAAACCCTAAACCCTAAATGCGTTCATCCCAGAGAGAAGGGATAAGAATGAGAGATGGAGAGCTTGAAAAGGTTCTCTTAGGAAAGAATTTCTTACCCTTGCCAATTGGTTTGTATGTTTCGTCTGCGTCAATCAACGTGTCCTCATCCACGAGGTCACCTCCAGTGCCCCCCACTGCAACGGACGAGCCAACGGCCCACTTGGGCTTTTTGAAGGCTCCCTGCAAGGAAACAAACAAAGCCCTAAACAGCAAAACCTAAACCACAAACCCGCCCTCATCCCCATTTCCAAAGCAAAGGGAATTGTTAAATGGCAATAAATAAACAGCAACACAACATAAATAAAAGTATGGCTCCTTTTGGTGCCTTCTGTCTCACCAGATGAATCCCCGAATTGTTCCCTGCAGACTTCAAAAGGTCACTTGGAATTTCCTTCTTGTCGGCGAAGAGAAAACCGGCATACAAAAAACTGCGCCCAAGGGCAGCCAAAGTCTGCGCATGCACATAAAACACAGAGACACTCCATAGACAACAAACCTCAGAAAATAGACAAACAAAACACGCATAGGAACGTAAAACACAAACAAACAGCTCCTTCCCCCCTCAAGACAACATCCCTTTCGGGGCCTCGCAGCACTGCATGCAGTCGGTACCTCTAAGGGGCCCCTTAGGGGCCCCTTCTGTACCGTTAAGGGGCCCCAGTGAAGTGCGCTTCTCCCTATGTCTTACGTCGCTGGCATCTGCACCCTCGACAGCAACAACAAGGAGACCGTCGGCCTGCAAAAGAGACAGAAGCCTCGCTGCTGCTGCAGCAACTGTCTCCTTTTGTTGTTTTGTTAAGGAGAGATAAATTTGCTTTTTCGAAGGAGACGGCTGCTGAGAATTCGCAGAAAATTCAGAAAGCAGCAAGGAACTGCAGGCCCCTGCTGCTTCGGTTAATAACGCACGAGCCGACACGCTCTCCTCTGTAGAGAGCAAAAGAGTTGTTGTGGTAGCATCCCCCGCCATTGAAACGCAGGACCCAAGAGGTTCGCTGTCTATACACCCGAATCTCGCCCCCAGTCATGCCTAGATTGGGGTTACGGCCTAAGGATTGAAGGCTGGGGCCCCCACTGAAGGGTTAAGTAATAGACAAGAGAAGCAATCGGGTGTACAGACAGATGACGAGCTTTTGTTCGCCAGATAGCAAAGAAACCAAAAGTTAATGCGGAATTGAGAGACGATAAATAACAGAAATAAAAACAAAAAATAAAGCGGACTTAAGGCAGCAGTCAAAGGGATTTGATGTTGCTTATTCCAAGCAGCCCCTTAAATGCTGGGGCTGATACTCGGGTGTATGTACAGCTGGAGTTGCCGCTTAAACCTCGCCATACACCTAATCTTCGCGTTTGTTTCACTATTTTCTCCCCGCGCACAAACACATGAAACCGTTTTTGTTTATTTTTGTCTGTTCTCATCTATCTATGCCCAAGTGGTTCGCGTGCAGCTTCATGTTCCCTACAGCACCCTAAGCAACAGCAGGAGCATTACTAACAGGCTGCAGATATTTCTGTCTCCAGCTGTCCTTTATACTTTGCAGAAGCGTTCACTTCATCTCCTTTCGACCTCCGTATCCCCCTAGGCTTAGAGGGCCTCCGGGTCCCCAGCAAGGGGCCCCTCTTGGGGTGTCTGGACGCAATGGGAATCACTACCAGCAGGTGATCGACTTCGCCTGATTAATCACAAATATAAAAATAAAACCAAACAAAAAGTCCAGGCTGTTTGGGAAGCTGAAGGTGAAATGACACCAGAGGCTCCAACCAACAGCTTTCTTACAATCAGCAGCAGCAGCAGCAGCAGCAGCAGCAGCGGCAGCAGGAGCAGCAGCAGCAGCAGCGGCAGACGAGTTGAGCGCCACCTTCTTCAGGCCCTAGGTGGGGGCAGGGCCTCTGCTTGCAGGAGGTGGTGTCGCTGCTGCCCTCCCATGGGTGCGGCGCTGCTGCTGCTGCTGCTGCTGCAGCAGCAGCAGAATGTCTCTGGTATAGTGTGTGAGATAGATGCACGAGATGGTTTAGAGGCAGCCACTGCATCGGTGTCAGCAGCAGCAGCAGACAGACAGCAGCTGCTGCACATGCTGCCCCTTTGCCGCATTCCTTACCTCGTCAACTCCCAACTCCCACCAAAAGATGTTCCGCACGTAGGCATGGAAAAAGGAGGTGAGGGTCTTTCTTGCTGCTGCTGCTGCTGCTGCTGCTGGCGCTGCTGCTGCTGTTGGCACTGGTGCTGCTGGCATTTTGCTGCTGCTTGTTTTACACGATTGGTCCTGCTGCTTTGGATTCGTAGGCGTGAGAGATTAGGGGGCAATAGAAGTTTAGGGTTTAGGGTTTAGGGTTTAGGGTTTAGGGTTTAGGGTTATGTTTGTCAGGTACTGTATCAATAGACCTTCAGTTGTTGCCGTCGGACTACAAGAACAATTTGCCTGCGAAGGCCCCTCGCTTCCCCAGGGGCCTCCGCCTGCCTCCTGCTGCTGAGGAGACAGGAGACACTTCAGGCTACGCCGCCTACAAGAGAGAGCAGCAGAAGCAGCAGCAGCCTTTCTACTTCAGACAAGCAGAGGAGACACTTCATGGCAGCAGCAGCAGCAGCAGCAGCAGCGCTAAAGAGGGCAAGCTTGAGGGGCCTCCTGCTGCAATGCTGCTGCACACAGACGTGAGGGAGGGAGCCGTCGCTGCTCTCACCTCCACATTTCCCCTTCTTGCCCAGGCAGGCCGACGCCTAGCGGAAATATTCGCCCCTAACGGGCAACAGCAGCAGCAGCAGCAGCAGGGGCAGCAGCAACAGCAGCAACAGCAGCAGCAAGACCAGCAGCAGCAGCCGCAGCAAAACCAGCAGAAGGAACAGCAGCAGCAGGAACAGCAGCAGCAGCAGCAGCAAGACCAGCAGCAGCAGCCTTGGTTGTCAGGCACGTTGTCTGCCTTGGCACGCGCTGCCTCTGGTGGTTTTGAGTCTCTTATAAATAATTTTGTGGGGCTGAACCAGCGGAGACATCCGCTGCTCCTCTCTTCCCTGTCTCTCTCTGCGAGGGCTGCTGCTGCTCCTCCTGCAGAAGCAGCAGCAGCTTCTGCTGCTCCTGCTGCTGCAGCGAAGAAGCCAGTTGGTGCAAGAGCAGCAGCAGCAGCAACAGCAGCAGCAGCAGCAGAAGCAACGGAGGACACCTTAGGGGCTGTGGCGACGCGCATGCCACGAAGACGAGATTGCGGAAAGCAATTCAACAGGAAGACCCTCGGATGTCCAGAGTGGGAGGATTCTTCTGTCTTTCCTCGTAAGCTCAGACAATGCAGTTTGCTGGGGTGTATGGACATCTCTTTCTCGCTTTCTTGCTGCTACCTGTCTCCCTGCCAATTGCCTTGGGCACGGAAGGGAGGCCTTGCGAGGGTTTGCTGCTTGGTGAGCAGTTTATCTTGTTTTTCTTTTGAGTTGTTTACTGTAAACCCTAAACCCTAAACCCTTGTGGTTGTCTGCAGGCGTTCGCCTGCTGGCGAAGACAGAGGAGGAGGAGCGGCTAGGGGAGGGGCTGGTGCACAGCGTCAACAACACCTCGCTGCTGCTCCTAGACCACGCACAGCTTGTAAACCCCCAAACACAAACCCTCAACCTCTGCAACCTCGCGCATCCTGCTCTAGCTGCATTCTTTGTGCGTTTGCTCTAGGGTTTAGGGTTTAGGGTTTAGGGTTTGGGGTTTGTGTGTGCAGTATTTCCTGGAGACGCATGAGTCGTGGCTGCCTTCGTTCACTGCAGAGGACGGTCTTGTGCTCAACAGCTACATGCCATCAATGCTCGTACGCCAACAACAACAAAACACCAACACAAATATAAATAATTAAACAAATTTTGTATTCATTTATTCTTTTATTTAATACCACAATAAAGCGGCATAACTGGCAGGCAGATTGGGCTGTCCCTACAACCCATTCGGTTGACCCTCGTTTGTAGCGGCGTTAAGGGTTTAGGGTTTAGAGTTTTTACTTGAGACGGGCGGAGTACGAGGTGGCGAGGGGTTGAAAATGTGTACAGTTTGTTGCGGTGTATGGACAGCTCAGCGTGTCCCTCTGCCTCGCATTTCCCGGCTTATTTATTTTCTTGAAATCTACATTTTATTTTTGCGGATTTCTGCCTGTGGACTTCCATATTTTAATTTCTACTTTTATTTATTTGTTGCTTCTGCATGCGTGCAGCGCCTGCCGTTCACAGGGTCCAGGCTGCAAGCCACAATAACCCTTCCCTACAAAGATCGCTACGCCTTGGTGCTGCTAAACGCGGACGGTCTTAACCTCAAGCTGCAGGGGAGCGTCTCCTTCTGGGGGCCCACGCAGCACCATTTGTCTCTCGAGCAAAAACACTTGCCGGAGGCCGTTGCATTCCTCATGCTTGTGAACTTCGCCGCGTCAGTCACCAACCCTAAACCCTAAACCCTCAGTTCAAATAGAACAACAGCCTAAACCCTAAAGTCGGCGCAGTGCAGACGGGAGGAAGCGGAGAACAGCGCGGTTTAGGGTTTAGGGTTTAGGGTTTAGGGTTGTCATTGTGTGGTTTGTTTTGTTGTTGTTTAGGGCGTGTCTCCTTGGGGTAATGCAGCTTACAAAGTGGAGAGGACGGAATTTGTTTCTCTCTCTTTTATTTTCAATAAACTTTCTTCTCGCTGCTTTGGCCTTTGGGTTGGATTGGCGCCAGGCAGCAATCGTCGAAGCTACGGGACGCAGGCCGGCTGCCCTCTGGTGCGTCTCTTCAACGCCTTAAGGGTTTGGGGTTTGGGGTTTAGGGTTCAGGGTTTGGGAAGTGCATTCGGTGCATGCAGTGAGGGTGTGGGGGGAGTATGAGGTGTACAGACACCTTGGGAAAAGGATCTGTTTTTACTTTTTCATTTTCAACTTTTCCTTCTTGTTTGCACAGGGTTGCTTCCCGGCTGTTGCGGAAGCTGCAGGATGTTTCTCAGCTGTTGGTTTTTATTTTTGTTTCTTTGGGTGAGAGGTGCTCGGTTCGCTGGTGCAGCGCATGCACCGACTTTGCGCAGCGTAGGCAGCAGCCGGAGGCCTGCTTTTGGGGCTGCATGCGTTTTTTTCCTTTTTTGTATTTGTTTAGGATTTCACGTAATTCGCTCGCGACTGTCTCGACTAGAAGTTCAATTCATCGCTGGCCTCGCCGTCATTTCTCTTTACTTGGGAGTCTTTGAAGTTCTCCTCGGCGGCTTCCAGGCGAGCAGAAAGCCCACAGGAGCAAAACCCCTAAAATTCGATTTAATTAATTAAATATTTAATTAATTACTTAAAAAACAACTTGTCACTCTGCTAGTTTTGTTGTCTCTTCTTTTTACCAACGCAGCAGAGATCAAACACAAACAGGCGTCCTTTGCTACTTTAAAGGATTGGGATTGTTGCGGCTTTTTGCTGTTGCAGGAGACGCGGTATATTTTCCACGCTGCGGGATATGTGCGGGTTCTCATCGCCGTTCATTCCAACATCGTTATGCTACATGTAATCTGCCAAATCCAAGGGTTTAGGGTTTAGGGTTTTGGGGCTTAGGACCTAGGGTTTAGGGTTTGGGGTTTAGGGTTTAGCTGTTCTACTGCCCTGCGCCGCAAGCCATCATGGCCTTCTCCATCTCTATCCACGGAGCAGAAACGGAGGGTTTACTTATGAGGGATGATTTATGCTTTGTGGTTTAAGGTTAGGGGTTTAGGGTTTAGGGTTTTGGGTTGGGCAATCGTATGTACGTTATCGTGCAGAATCAGCTAGCAGACTCCGGCCTGACGCCGGCGGTGAGTGAGCTGTACCCAAAGCTGGCTGCTTACCAGTAAGCTATTCATTCCGCTCGAATCACTTTTCCTTGAAACTCCGAAAACAGTAAAACTAAACCCTAAACCCTAACCCTTTGAACAGCGGAAAGCGCGAATAAAGGGTAAATAGAAAACAGTTTCGCATCAGAAATGTAGATTGGTATTCAGGTGTATCTGCAGGTCCACTTATCTAGGTGTGTGCATGAGTCCTTGTTTCTCTGTTTGTGCAGTTATATCCATTTATATTTATTAATTTATGATTATTTATATTTCAATATATTTTGGGTTTTAATTTATTTTATTTGCAGACGATTTCGTTGGATATTTTTCGCTTTTCTGTTGAAGCCTGTTTTCTCGGTATTTTTCAAGGTGACGTTTCTTGGTCCAATTTATGAACAACTTTTGTCGTGGGATGAATGGATTTACGTCATTTTCGAAAACTTAACGGATTTCGCTGTCGTCGCAGCTGTAAGTTAATGAAACAGCGAGCAAGACTGATGCTTTTCCTCCTTTACACCTCTCCTACCCAACCATGCAGACACCATATTCATGTATCTGTACTTTACATACATGCATGCATGCACCATGAATATCTCTGGTGGAACCAGCCTCATTGTTTTCTGTGGTAATTAAACGGAGTCTTTCCGGATGTTTTTCTCAGATTTGCTGGGACTTCTGTCCCCCAAGAACCTTCAAGGTTTTGCGGGTAGGCTACCAGGCCCCCTTTCCTCTTTGCTGCTGGCTACTCTGAATGATGCATGCAGAACAAACAAACAAACAAACATGCGTGTAGTCAGGCTAAAGAGCCACTTAATAAAATAAAAATAAAAAGGGTTTTAAACCATGGCCAAACAAACTCCAAACAAGAAAATGTACTTTCGTAGTCGCGTCTGACCTGCATCATTTGGCTTGGTTTGTGTCTGCTTATGTTTCAGCTGGTAACCCCGGAGGCCGCCGACGCGGCAGGCCAGCAGCAGCAGCAGCGCGATTTTTTGTGGGAGGGTTGAATTTTTGTTTTATTCATGAAAATCCCGAAAATTGTTGCATCTCGCTGCATGCATTTCATTTCCTCGCTGCCCTTCGTCTTCATGCCGTCCCTGAATTTGTAGGACTGGCTAGAGAGAGGGGCGACTTGCTACTTTTGCAGACGCGACAATGATGAGAAAAGCCATAGGGGCGAGAGTGCACCATGATACCAGTGGTGCCCAGTGGTCAGAGGGTCAGACCCTTAGCCTACTGACCAGTGGTCAGGGGGAGAAGAAGTATTGGCCCCCTTGCCAAGTAGCCAGTAATGGTTTAGAGATCGGTTTCGTATCTGCATTGTCTTGAAAATATTCATGTTAGCCGCAGCTCTTTAAAATGCAGCCGGTTAGCAGCAGCGAGAAGGTCCTTGCTCACTTTCAATCCCGGGATGTTTTGATCTGCTAGTCTCTTTGAATGTTCCTGCTGACGCGCCGTGCAGCAGCCGCCCCTGACCCTCTCTGTCAAAATCAATAAGCAAACAATGCACGCAGGGTTTATCGCAAAGCGGGCAGCGAGCGGCTACCAAAAACCGCGGAAGATTTTCGTTGAGAAACATTCGTTTATTTAACAGAGACAGACAAGCCACAATTTTTATTGATGAGAATCAAAAGAAAGAGAGAGAAGATTGTTTTTGAATTGAAACTTATCCGTCCTGGACGGACGGGACATAACAATGGAGCATCGTCTTCCTCTTCACATAAAACAGACAAAAGAGGTGCCAGAGAATCAACTGCATTTCGATTCTTATTATCACTTAATCTTTAAGGCGACCCAGCTGCCTCGTAGGCATGTTGGACTTGCCAAACGAATTGCGTCTTGAGACAGACAACTAGCAAGAGTGCTGCTCTTAGGCAAACTTGAATCTGAGATGAAGTGAGAAGCAGCAATTCTCTGCCAGCCCCGTTCATCTGTTAAAGGCACGTAACCCGCATGCAGCCGAAAGGCCAGCCAAGGAGAGCGGCAGCAGGCAGCAGCCTGCAGCACGCCAGAGCTATGACCTGCGATGATAAGGGTGTCTCTCCAAAACGACATAAAACCAATCATCTGCAGAGGAGCCTTCTGCCCGCATGCATTTTCATGTGGCTTTTTGCTGCAGTTAACATGCAGAGCAAACGTTTCCCAGCTTTCCTATACACATATGTATATATATGAATAAGTGTGAATGTATATATATATATAT
>NPHX01000687.1:383166-402761 GCA_002271815.1 Eimeria falciformis
ACAAAGACAATTTGAGAGACAGAGCAGGAGACGCATTTCAAGGCATAAGAGGAGACACAGACACACCAACGGCGCAGCACCAAGCGAAGCAGCAGGCCTCGCGGCTTCCCCCTCGTAGCCCCCACAGCCTCCTTATGCCTCGAACCCAGCAGCTGTTTGTTGGTGTGGCAGTTGCTGTCCCCGTCTTGTTGGTGCTGTTAAGGAGACAGTGAGTCGTCTTGTTATTATTGATTGTTCTTGCTCGTCGTTTGTCTCGCAGATGCTCTGAAAATCTCAGAGCCAAGCGAAAGAAATTTGGCCTTCCACCTCCTCCAGCTCCCTGACGTAGTCAACGGCATCCTCGAGGACCTTATGCTGCACAGGTAAGCAGCAGCGCCAAACCTGACGGCCCTTGCTGCTGCAGCAGAAGGAGACAGTTGATAGAGGTGTTTGCTGCTCCAGCAAAAGGAGACAGTCGATGGAGTTGCTTGCTGTTGCAGCAAAAGGAGACAGTTGATGGAGGTGCTTGATGCTGTTTGGGGTCACTTGGGGTGTCTGGTGTGTTGCAGGCTGGCGGAGTTTATGTACAAGGTCACCTGTCTCTTCTCTGAATTTTACACGAACTGCAAAGTGCTCGATTCGGACGAGGAGACACGCGCAAGCCGTCTCCTTTTGTGTGAGGCCACGCGGAAGATCCTCGAGGTCTCCTTTGGCATTCTAGGCATAACTCCCCTCGAGAGGATATGAGCTAGCTGTCTCCTCCCCGCCTTTCGCCGTCTCCGCGGCCTTGAGCTCCAAGCGTAGCCCCTTGGCAGGGTTTAGGGTTTAGGGTTTAGGGTTTAGGGTGGTTTGCTGGCCCTGAAGAGCCGTGGCGCTGCAGAAAGGAGACAGTCCCCTGCAGGGGCACGTCTCTCCTCCCCACGCTTAGCACGTGTCTCTGAGCCTCATCTGGGACGAAGACCTTTTTGCTGCTGGATTTGATTAAGGGACTAACAGCTGCCACTGCCCGCGTTGCACGCCTCACATCCCCAAGCTACCAAAGACCTGAACAGGCTGGAGACAGCTGCTGCCTACACAGGCGACTCGCGAGGACTGGCGCATGCGAGTTGGCAGCACGAGCACGAGCGATCAGCAGCGTCTCTCCTAACGAGGGGCTAGCGTTTAAGATTCATCCAAGGGCAGCGGTTCCACAAACTCGTTACTGCCAGTGGCGAGGGGTGCTGCCACTGTGCTGCCTGTGGCTACACAGCAACTTCAGCCTATATACAGTGGGCTAGCTGCTTGTTTCCTGGAGCACTATTGGCAAAGGCTCATCTGCGAGCTCAGTTTCTGTCTCTGTCTTATTCTGGTCTGCACGCGGGCAGAGACAGCCTCACACAGAGGGTCTCTCTGCTGCCTCTGGCGGCTGTGGGGTTGCTGAAGTGACCCTGGGGGAAGATAGGAGATGTATAGGGAAGGCCGCAGACGGCAGCCAGTGCTGCTGTTTCGCGTTAAAAGCGTCTGTTTCGCCCTGCAGCGCTTGTCTGCCCGTTAGCTTTTCATTTTAGCAACTGGAGAAAGATCCTTAAAGGTTGAATTGGGGGACTTCAAGCCCCTCTTGTGGCCTCACAGAAAGACCCCTGCCTTACTACTGCAGGCTCTGCTGCAAGCCCCAAAGGGTTTGAATGCCATGTGCATGCGCATCGTGGCGTGTAAGCTGTGAGAGACACAAGAAATAGAGAGACAGAAAGAACACAGCAAAGTTCCTGCTGCTCTTCCAGGGCCTCCCACCCCGTTGCACCCCGCACTCAGAAACTAACAGGCAATCGACTCTAGGCCAACGGTTTTGCAAAGCAGTGGAAGCGTCTCCATCTGCCTCTTACTGACAGCCTTAGGGGAGACAAATGCTCGCGGGAGGCTCAGGGCCTTTGGTTTCTCTGATGCTAATTTTTTGGCAAGTCGCCAGTTTAAAGTAAAGAGGTTTCTTAGCTCTTTTGCAGTTGTTGTTTAGTTAATTGCTTTGGGGGGCTGGGCAAGCCCGTCCCTCTCTCTCTGGGAGTAGTGACAGGAGTTTCTGGGTATGAGACACACAGTCAACATCACAAGCTGTTTGGTATCTAGCAAGTCGGTAATTGGCTGAGGGATGAGAAGGCAGAAATAAAACAAGAAAACAAATTAATTAAAATGTTTGAAATTTGTTTCTATTCACAAATTTTGCCGCTTCGAAATCTACTGAGGTGTATGTGCACATCCATGACATTGTCTAATGGGGCTGCTCGACGACTCAAGGAGCGACTGTTGCCTTCAGAATATTTATTCTATCTTTTTAATGTAAATACAAATTGCCAATATTTAGCATTTGTTCATTCACTCATCTCCCCGCCGTAACACAGGAGAGCACAGCCGCCCTGCTGCTGCGGTAAGAAGACAGAGAGGGTTTGATCCTGCCTTTCTGCTGTACATACACCTGAAACCACGGATATCAACGGTGTCTTCAGAGGCTGTCTGCAGGACCGCTGTGTTGTGCGACGCGGCAGACAGCCGCGCAGCTTGCAGCAGCAGCAGCAGCAGCAGTCTCTTCCTACTAGTATCGCTTGTTTGTTGTTCCCTTATGTCTCTCTTTAAAAGGGAGCCGCTCCTGGCCAGGGTGTGGCCTTGAGGGTTTGGGGTGTACGCTTCTGTCTCCGTGCCTTCGCTGTCTCCCGCAGGCCTGGTAAGCTGCGCGCTCGACCAACCGCAGGCAGGCAGCAAGAGTTGCTGCAGCAGCAGCAAAAGATGTGGGGCCGCATCGCGGAGTCGTTTAACAGAGTAAAGAAGAAAGCTGACGAGGTCCGCCATCATCACCTGTTGGTGATGCTTATGCTGCTGCTGTTGCCGCTGCTCCTGTTGCTGCTGCTCCTGCTGCTGCTGGCCTTATTCTTGGCCTGTATCTGTCTCTCCCTGTCTCTTGTCTGTTGGGCTGTCTCTCTGTCTCCCAGGTTGCTTCCTCCGTGCACGGCGGAGCGACTCTCCTTTCCAGGGCACGCGATGTGCTTCTGACCCTTGGGGGAGGTGGGGAGCGGGCTGTTGCTGCTGCTGCTGCTGCCTTCTCCGGATACACCGCGGAGCAGCTGCTGCTCCTGCTGGAAGATCAGGCAGCAGATGTGAGGTCTCTTGACGAGCTGCAGCACGTGCTGCACCTCTGGGTTACTTTGCTGCAGCACGACGGTAAGCAGCAGCACCAGGTGTACGCACAGCAGCACCAGGTGTACGCATAGCAGCAGCAGCAGCAGCAGCAGCAGATCCAATGTTTGGTGCTGCTTGTTTTTGCTGCTTTTTTCCTTTCGCAGATGACCCTGAGGCCCCCCGCTTCCTTTCGGGTGACGTAGAGCAGCAGCAGCAGCAAGCAGCGGAAGAGACCATCTCTACTTCTCCCTCTGCAAGGGGCAGCGAAACAAATTCCCAAACGGCGCAGCAGCAGCAACAGCAGCAACAGCAACAGCAGCAACAACAGCTGCGGGGAGGTAGCGACTTTGCGCAGCAAGTGTTGGAGGAGCAGAACCTGCTGCGGGAGCTGCAGCTGCCCCAGAGGCTCCTCAGCGCGGATTTCGGATTTGCTGAGGTTAGCAGCAGCAGCAGCAGAAGCAGCAGCAGTAGCAGCAGGTGTAGTGCTGAGGTGTAAGGGTACAGAGGGAGACAGAGCGCACGTTTGTTGAGGTCCTAAAAGAGAAAGGAGAGACAGATTGCCACACATAAGGAAGAAAACAGAGTGTAGCTTGCTGCTGCTGCTGCTGCTGCTGCTGCAGGTGCTGTTGCGTTCTGCAGGGCCTCAGCTGTTGCTGCGTTCAATTGCCAAGAGACCTCAGCTGAGGCGCGCTCTCCTCGCGAAGGCGCAGCAACACTCCTTAGCCGCCTTCCGCCAGCAGCAGCAGCAGCATCAGCAGCAGCAGCATCAGCAGCAGCAGCATCAGCAGCAGCAGCAGGAGCCTCCTCTGAAGCCACCTCCCCCTCCTCTGCCTACGGCTCCCCAAGAGCAGCAGCAGCAGGAACAGCAGCAGCAGCAAGAGGAGGCTCCCCAGCTGCAGTTTGTTGCTGAAGAGTGCGAGGACCCATGGGATGAGGAGACACCTGACGAGCTGGAGCTTCTCTTTCGGCAGCTGCTGCTGCTGCTGCAGCACACGATGCTGCTGTCATCGCAGCAGGCGCTGCGGCTGCTAGAGGCCTTGCTGCTCTCTGCTGCAGTAGAGGCAGAGGCAGAGGGAACCCTCAGACGCCTCAGGGAGCACATTGCTAATCAGCAGCAGCTCAAGCAGCAGCAGCAGCAGCAGCAGCAGCAGCAGGAGGCTTTTTCCTCGCCGCACAGCAAGCGGACTTCCGAGGAGGGCAGCGAACTACAGCAGCAGCAGCAGCAGCAGCAGCAAGAGAATGAGGAGCAGCAGCAGCAGCTTTCGGGCAGCAGCAATTCGAGTAGGGATGCTGCTGCAGATGCAGCAGTTGAGGGTTTCCTTGTGGAGGAAGAGCCTTTGCTGCAGGAGACAGCAATTGCTGCTGCTCGAGGTGTCTCTGCAGCTCTTGCTGCAGCAGCGCTGTTGCAGCGGCGGCAGCAGCTGCGCCGTCTCGAGTGGCAAATGGCCCGACTGCAGCACGACTCCTCAGCACTTGGCCGCAAGATTGAGTCTTGCGATATGCCCCTTGCTGAAGACGCAGAGGTAACCCTGCTGCTGCTGCTGCTGCTGCTGCTGCTGCGAGTGCTGCAGCACCTGCTGCTAGGCTTGTTGCAGCAGCTACTGCTCGTGGTTTTTCTGCAGCTCCTGTCTCCTTGCTGCTGCTAGGCTTGCTGCAGCTGCTGTCTCCGTGCTGCACGCGACTCAACTGGGGAGCTGCAGGCAGCCGAGGCCACTGCTGCTGCTGCTGCTGTAGATACACCGGACGGCAGCGCAGTAGCAGCTATTGTCTCCATTTGTTGTATATCTCTGCTGCTGCTGCTGCTGCTGCTGCTGCTGCTGCAGGCGGAGAAGCTGCTGGTCCCCCAGAACATGAGGCTGCGTGCCAGCACCCGCCTGCTGCAGCAGACGGTGCTGCTGCAGCAGCTAAAGAAGCAGCAGCACGCGCTGCTACCAAAGGCAGCAGCAGAGGCACTGGAGGGAGTGCGCTTGCTGCAGCAGCAGCAGCAGCAGCAACTGCCGGTATGGCAGAAGCATCAGCAGGCCTCGGATGCCTTCCTGCACAAATTGAGGGTGCGTTAAAAAGCTGCTGCTGCTGCTGCTGCTGCTGCTGCTGCTGCGATAGCTAGTGTGCTGCTGGTGCGGCAGCTGTGAGGCTGTGCTCGTGTTTGTTTTTGTGATGCGAGCGTTTTGGTTTGGATTGCTGCCTTTGCTGCTGCTGCTGCTGCTGCTGCTGCAGCGCCATATGGAAGTATCTGCAGAGAGCCTGGTCTCTCGTGCTGTCTCCTTAGAGACACGCCGGGCACAGGCGCAGCAAACGCTGCAGATGCTGGATGAGAGACAGCTCTCCCTGCAGCAGCAACTCGAGGCGTGCCGTGCAGAGGTAGGCCTGCTGTTGCTGCTGCTGCTCCTGCTGGGGAGACAGCCAGCCGCGAAGAAGCAAACGAGCTGGATTTGTGTAGGTGACCCTGCTGCTGCTGCATTGAACAGTGCTGTCTCTGCTGCGCTGGTTGCTGCGGCGGCTCAGATAGAGACAGTAAGAGACAGCCTGCGGGAGAGCCACGCGGCTGAGGAGCGGCTGCACGTTGACGTGCAGCGGCAGCAAGGCAGCAGCAGGAAGCTGGAGCAGCGGAGACAGCAGCAGCAGCAGCAGTGGGAGCAGGCCAGGGACACTTTGCTGCAGTTCCAGCTGGCAGCAACAGATGCAGCAGCAGCACAGCTAGAGACAGCAGAAGTCTCTGCTGCCGTCGCCCAAGCAGACGCACAGGAACTAGAGAGTGAGCCTGCAGCTACTGCAGCAGCAGCAACTGCAGCAGCAGCTACTGCAGCAGCAGCAACTGCAGCAGCAGCAACTGCAGCAGCAGCAACTGCAGCAGCAGCTACTCTACGAGATCGCACCAAGGGCTTTAGATAATAGCAGTGCAACGTGAGGTGTATCGGCAGCAGGGCCGGCTGCCTCCTGTGTCTGCATGCCTTATTGCTGCAGTTGCTGCTGCTGCTGTTGCTGCTGTGTTGGGGTGTATAGACTCTCTGCAGACGTTGGTGTGCCGGCACTACGCTTTCGAGAAGAGCCGCGTGCAGCAGCAAGCAGCGGCACTGAGGCAGTGTATTCGGACGCTGGACCAGCTGCTGCTGCAGCAGGAGCAGCAGCAGCAGCAGCAGGACGCTTTGGGCTTAAGCGAGTATGAGCGGGAGCTGCAGCAGCAGGAACAGCAACAGGAGCTGCTGTTCACCCGCAAACATTTCCTTAAGGGACTGCAGAGGCTGGACGTTGCCTTCGCCGAGTCGCAGGCCTTTGTGCAAGCGCATGCAGAGACACTGCAGCAAGCGCTGCGGCAGCAGCAGGAAATGCTGCGGCACAAACAGCAGCAGCAGCTCACGCCCCAAGGTGGTAGTGCTGCTGCTGCTGCTGCTGAGGATTTGCCAGCAGAACAACGCGAGGCAGAAGTGGCAGCCCAAGCAGCTCTCAGAGAGATTGCTGCGCTGTATACGCAGGTGCAGCAAGAAGCTGCTCCGTATCTCGACCAGCTCAGTAAGTGCTGTCTTGCTGCTGCTGCTGCTGTGCTGCTGCTGCTGCTGCTGCTGCTGTGCTGCTGCTGCTGCTGCTGAGGCGTCGCTGCATTCGTGGTTGCTTCCTTGTCTTGTGTCTGCATGCGGCAGCACAAACCCACCCGCCGCCTCCTCCTGCTGGGAGCGAACCTCATAAGGAGACAGAAGGAGCAGCAGCAAGAGCAGCAGCAGCAGGGCAAACCCCGCAGAGTGCGGCAGAGGCCACGCCTGTTGCTTCGCACGCCTCAGGGGTCAGCATCGACGTGCTGTCTCCTCCCCGGTCTGCAGCAGCAGCAGCAGCAGCAGCAACAGATCAGGTGCTGCAGGTCTTTAAGTTAGATGCAGACAGCGGACCCCCAACTCCCGTCCTTGGCGCCTCCGCTGATAGTCTCCCTCAGCAGCTAGAAGGAGACAGTCTCACGCCAGCAACTGAAGAAAGGAGACAGTCATATACCAGCACCTAGACAAAGGAGACAGTTGCATGCCAGCGTGTGAGAAGCGCATGCAGGAATGGGTGCATTGGGGCTGGTCTCTGTTGCTGCTTCTGCTCGGAGCCTTTTTGCTGCTTGCTGCTGCAGCACAAGCGCATGCATCTCTCCAGGGCAGCCCCAAGGGTGCGAGTGAAAGGCCTTAGTTTGCAAGGAGACAGCAGGAGTGTCTCTCTTTGTCTCCTTCCGTCTGACGAGCTGCTCCGTCTGCCCTGTGCAGCGAGGAGACAGAAGAGACGCTGCTGAGGCCTTCCCCCTGCCTCCGCCCCAAACCGAGTGAACATCCTCCTCCCTATTGAGGCCTCATATCCACATGCGCGGCTGAGAGCCGCAGAAAACCTCGCAGCGACAATGCATGCAGGGGGCCCGCTGCCTGACCAGAGGCGTTTAAGCGGCACTGTCTTTACAGTGTCTTTACAGTGTCTCTGCAGTGTCTCCACGCTGGCAGAGAAAGCTGGTGAACACTTTAAGCCTCCTGCATGCAGGGCAAATAGCCCCAAAAAATTTCTTTTACCAAGAGGGAAGAGACGAATTTAATGCGGGCCCTGGCAAATGCTTCCATCTGACCCAAGCCCCAACAACACAAACGCATGCTGCCGACGCAGTCTCTTTGCTGCAGCACTTGGTAGTCTCCTTGCTGCAGCACTTGCTAGTCTCCTTGCTGCTGCCTGTCTCCCGCCAGCCTCTCCCTGGCCGTGGCGGGGCATATTTCTAGTGAGGTTTTGGCCTCTCCTTAGCTGCAACTTTGCGCACGCATGCAGGGAGCAGCCCCTTGCCTCTGCAGCTCCCACAAGACGTGAGGAAGCTCTTATCGGCCTTCTGTCTCTTTGCTGCTGCTAGCATCCCTCGCAGTAATAGAGCGTCTCTCGGCAGGCGGCGTGCTGCCCGCGGTGTCTGTGACCCCGCGTAGCATTAAAGGCTGACTTATTCATTGAGGCTCAGCCCCTCAAGCGGAACCCTCTGGAGTTGATTCTTGCCAGGCCGCTCCCCGGCGCTTCGCACTTGAACGCTTGCTGCCTCAGTGTGCCCCTTTGTCTGAAGGGTTGTTGCCAGGTCACCCAATGCCGTTGGGCGTTGGTAAGGATAAAACCTCGTGAGCTGCACGCGTCTCTTGAGGCCCAATCGATCCCTCACGCTACGCATTTCAACTCCACAGACACACACGAATCCATGCAGGAGGGCAAATGCCTTATTCCCTTGCAGTTGGAGGCTCTGAGGTTCACTTTGTATCTGCGATTATAAAGAGAGCCAACCCTCCTAAGCCGCACGCAAGAGGTTTATTTTCAACTGTTGTTGCACGAAAAGAAATCTAACGAGGAATGCAGCGAGCAATGAACAAGCAGACACTCCAGCCAATGAGAATCCAAGAAGAACACAAACAAGGCATCAACAGCATTCTCTCCCTTCCACTGAACTGGCCCTTTACTTGCGAGATTGAAATTTTAGTGTGCTGACTGCTGCCGATCCAGCACCCCCCGTACGCCGACGAAAGGAGCCCAGCCTTGCACACAACCTTTTTCTAACTTTCAAGTTGGTTTGGGCATGAACAATCATTAAAGATGAAGACTATTAACTACGTGAAGCAGAGGGAAGATGAAGAGAAACAGAGACAATTCATTCAGCGACTTTCAGTAAAATTGCACGCAGTGGCCTAAAGCCTGTAAGGCGGGCACAAGGGAAATTGTGTGAAGTGCGGCTTTGCCGAGGATTAAAAATAAATAATAAAAAGAGACAGAGAAAATGCAGCAGGCAATCGAAGGGAGACGACTGGCTTTTTGAGTAGATTCAGGCAGACAGAAAATGTGCTAAATTTTTAGTTAATAATAAATAAGCGTTGAGGGATGAGCAGCCCTTCTTCCTCTGCTGATGCATAACACCTCTGAATAAGTATTCAAATAAAATAGATCGCCGAATCTGCACCTTAAACAAAAGCCAATGCCTTTCAATGCATTGGAATCACAGCAACCAGTAATGTTCCTACTTGAACACAAAAGCATTTTTACTTTTCAATTCCAAAATCTATTCGAGCGATGCTGCCACTGCTTTCCACAAAGAGACACTACAGCCTTTGGGCCTCTGAGAGTACACTAAGTTTTTTCTTGTAAGGCATTGGTTGGCATTTTAAAAAACCACATTCAGTTGAAGGAGGGCGGCTGAGACAAAGGAGCAAAAGGGGTCAAGGGCAAAGTGTCTCCTTCGCAGCCTCTCCAGCGGATCGCCGAGAACCTGATATTTTTCAACAGTTTATCGCCAGTGAAAGAAGAGAGAGAGTCTGTCTACGCCAAACAAACATCGACGAAGACGTGCTTATTTCCAGCCAAGACATTACTTGTCAGTAAACGCATGCCATGCATCATTCCCGAGTTGCTTCCTGCTCCAGGCAACACCTTCTCCCCAATTGAAATGCCGTTGCTGCCATCTGCCGATCGGTCAAGTCAGCACAAGGAGACAGCCACCCACAGAGGGTCTTGCAGCTGCATTCCTCCTGCTGCTGCATCCGTCTGTCCCCAAGTGTCTCCGCCTGTCATCAAGTGTCTCCGTCTGTCCCCAAGTGTCTCCGTCTGTCATCAAGTGTCTCCGTCTGTCACCAAGTGTCTCCGTCATGCCTTTCTCTACCGCCGGGAGTTATTGGAAATACGGCGGCCCTGCCGTCTCCACCGGAGGCTGAAGATTGTCTTCTGCCCTCCAACTTGAAATTTTAAATTAATATTTAAATAATAATGTAATTATTATTTGCCCTGGTTGGGATTTGTAGGGCGCTCGCCAAAGATGCGGGTGCCAATCCGAACCTGCGTGCTGCCGTGCTGAATGGCGAGATCCATGTCCTCTGTCATTCCCATGCTCAGCTCCAATTCTTCGTCTGCAGCAGCAGCAAAAGGAGACAGCAAGAAGGCTCCAAAGCAGCTAACAGCAGCGCCACCAGTATCTCACCCGTGCCTCTCAAAATGCATGCAGAGGCTGCTTCTAAAGAGTGAAAAATACAAATAAAACAATAATTAAAAGAGACAAGCTGTCATTTGTGGTGCTCCTGCGGGAAGAGGAAGGGGAGAAGCAGGCATCTCTGCAGCACGCTGTCGCAAAGTCGGTGTGGCCGTTGGCTGCAGCAGCACGCACCGCCGAGTGCCTGGGCAATTTCGGGTGTACAGCGAGTTGCTTCTTTCAGCTGACGCATGCGCTCGAAGGTGAGGCGTGCTGTCTCTCTGTCACGTTTGCTGCAGCAAAACACGTACAAAAAGAGACAGAGAGAGGCCCGCCTGCCTGCTGCAATTGCTGCAAGGCTGCTACGAAGAAGAGAGACAAAAGGAGACAGTGGAGATGGAGAGGTGAGAGCCTCACGCGACTGTCATGTAGCCTCTGAAGAGAAGGGAGGGGCATTCTTTGACAATAAACGAGGCCAAAGAAATCGCCAGCTGCTGCGTCTCCTCCCAGCTCCCACCAAACACGCCGCTCTTCTGGTCTTCCCCTGAGGCATTCACCTGCATGCATCACATTCAACAAAACACAAAAAGAACCTAGTTTTAACAGACCTATCTCCAGAGCGCTTCATTGCGACGGCTGCCTCAAGAGGCAGAGAGACGATCCCAGACACACGAAATAATCAACTCCCAGCCAACTGCCTGCACAAGAAACTCCCACTGTCTGTACACTGCACGAACGGCAGCCTTCTCTACGATGCGGTAATTGCTTCTAAACACTCACAGCAGCAGCAGCAGCAGCAGCAGCATGTTTCTCCTGTCTCTGTTAATGCAATTGGCGTAGGGTTTGTGGTGGCTTGCCTGAATGAGAATATTGAGTTGTCTGTTGTTTGCTGCTGCCTCTTTTTGGAGTGTCTCTGCTAGTTTCTTGGAGTCAACAGAATCCACTGAGTAAAGACTCGCCACTTCCTTGAGCAGGGCCTTCACTTTGTTTGTCTGCAAATGCCCTGCACACAACGCAAGACATTAAATACATTTAATACATTAAATACATTAAATACATCAAATACATTAAATACATTAAATACATCACTTTCATTCACCTCAACACAAACACATCTCCATGGGCATGCGTGTGCATACCACATACACCCGAGCAGCACATACACCCGAGCAGCACATACACCCCAGCAGCACATACACCCCACGCCATCATCTTGCACCCCAAGCGAGGAAGGGCGTCCCAAAGCACCTCCCAGCTGAGCACACGATCCCTTTGTCATTGAAGACGGAGGGTTTTTAGGTCTTTCGTGTTTGGCCTCGTTGGTGGTGGCTGACCGATGAGATGCCACTTGATGCCCAGAGGGAGGAGCTTCGCCTTGCTAATCAACTCATACACATAGTTCTCTCCAAAATGCTCTTGGCCGGTAGCCATGGCGGCTAGGATTGCTTCTGGAGGGTTTAGCTTGCTGACGGCTACTAATGTGGGAACCTTTGCTGCTGCTTGTGCTGCTGTTGCTGCTTCTGTCGCTGCCTCTGTTGCTGCTGCTGCTGCTGCCTCTGTTGCTGCTCCTGCTGCTGCTGTTGCTCCTGCTGCTGCTGCTGCTGCTGCAATTTCTTGTTTTACAGCGAGGATGTTGGCTGCCACATGGCCGAAATTGTCGGGTGTCTCTGCAGCCATGGTGTGCAGCAGAGACAGCGACAGGCAATAAATCGCGACAAGCGATTTTTTCCAAGAGAGACAGGCAGCTGTTTTGCTGCTGCCCCTGTCTCCTCTTTGAAAACACAAACGGTGAGCTATATTAATGCGCATGACGCCGCTGATGGCCGCGCAAACGCCTTTGAAGAAACTCATTCGACGGAGGCAGAGAGGGGAGACAACGACGGGACAGTACGACACCAACCGATCCACACACACAAACCCTAAACTCTAACCCTAAAAAAAACCCTAAACTCGAGTTAATAAACGCATTGTTAGAGTTTAAATAAATGGATGCAAGAATTTAGCAGCGGATCACAGCCAAGACAAGAACGAAGAGAGAGGTTGTTGGGGCGCTGGCTGCTGCTGCTGCTGCTGCTGCTGCTGCTGCTCGTGCTGCTGCAGCATGCACTGCGCCTCCCCTACTTAGCGGAATCGCCGCACCAGCACTGGGACTGCGGCCAGTTAGCAGCAGCAACAAACAAGTCCGATTTGCTGTTTTATATTACAATATTTCTTTGTAGGCATCTTCTTTGCTGCCAGCTGGAACTGCCACGCAGCAGCGAGGGGGAGGTGCAGCAGCAGCGGCAGCAGCAGCAGCCGCAGCAGCAGGTGTCAGGGACTAGTAGCAGACATTTTAGAGACAGAGGTTGTGGCCTTGTGGTTTTTCTTTTTGATAGAGAAGGCCAAGGAGACCGGAGCACCCGTCTCCCGACCCAGCAGCAGCAGCAGCAGCAGCTGTGGCATTTCGCTTGAACTGTAAGAAGCAGCAGGAGTCGGTGGAGAAGATGGTGCGCAGCTATGCAGACAGAGGCCGCGGCGGCCAGCTGGGTGAGGCATATGATATTCCTAGGCCAGGGTTTCGACACTAAGGCTTGCTTAAGGAGGGTTTTATTGTGCTTCTCTGCGTCTCAAGTGTCTCCTCTTATCTCCTTGCTGCCTCGGCGCCACGGCTCGTCATGCTCCCCAAACACCCTCAGGCTGCATGCAAAGGGGGCCCCCTTGTGCGGAGGGGCCCCTGTCTCCTTTCTGGGAGGAGACAGGCTCCAACTCCTCTCCCCTTAAACTCAATGAGGCCTACACCCCCCAGGGTCCACCTCCCCTTCGGGAACCTCAAAGGCCTCGTTGAGACCCGTCTAGCTTTTGTATGCCCGCGGCAGCAGAAGAGGGGGACGATGCAGCTCGTCATCATGGCCGCGAGGGTTTAGGATTTAGGGTTTAGGGTTTTTGGGGTGTACATCTTGCAGGCCGGGTTTCCATCTTCAGATCCCGCGGTAGGGGAAAGTTTCTAAGTGCCTCACGAAACACCACTCTTTCAAGGTCTGCGTACAGCGGCAACAGAAACAGGTGTGCTGCAGCTGGCTGTCTCCTCTCTGTCTCCTTCCCTGCCTGGTGCTGCAGCTGGCTGTCTCCTCTCTCTGTCTCTCTGCCTGGTGCTGCAGCAGCTAGCTCTCTTTTCTGTCGCTGTCTGTCTTAGGAAAATGTGCTACAGCTAGCTGTCTCCTCTCTGTGTCTCTTTCCCTGAAGGGGCGTTGCTGCTGCAAGGTGTCTCCTCTGCATCTGTCGTTGCTGCTGCAAAGTGTCTCCTCTGTGTCTGTCTGTCCGGGCCTCATGTAGTTGTATGGCCCTGGAGTTGGATTGGCAGGCTGCTAGTTGTTCTGGTGTATGTACACCTCGCAGATATATCTCCCGGCCCCGCGGCGGCCGCGTTGGAGGCCTCGGAAGGGCAATGGCGGCTCGTCGCAGTGGGCGAGGTCCCCAGCAGCAGCAGCGGCAGCAGCAGCAGCTGCAGCAGCAAAATCGTTTTGGCCGTGGAGGCCGTGGAGGCCGCGGAGGCCGCAGAGGCCGAGGCCGAGGGGGCCGAGGCCCAGCGCCCACAGCAGAGGGCCTTGATGCGGAGCTGGAATCGTACATGGGTGAGGACTCCGTCAAGCAAAGGCTCGATAGGGATCTTGATGCCTACTTCAACTCCAGTGCAAGAGACGCTCCCGCTGCTCCTGCTGCAGCAGAAGCTGATGCTGGAACCAGTAAGCTCTAGAGACACCTCAACCTCCTCTTCCTGCTGCTATTGCTGTGGCTGCTGCTGCTGCTGCTGCTGCTGCTGCTGCTGCAGTGGGTGTTGAGTGCTGGGTTTTTTTTCAGGCGCGATGGAGGTCTCCATGGAGACCTCGGCACTTTGAATTGAGAGCTCCAGGCTCCCACTGCAGCAGCAAAGTAGCAGCAGCAGCAGCAAAGTAGCAGCAGCACCAGCAGCAGCAGCAATAAAGTAGTAGTAGCAGCAGCAATAAAGTAACAGCAGCAGGTTGTTCCTAGTGCTGCGAGTGATTTGCTGCGCATAGCAGTGCGAGGGATGGAGGGGCCCCCAAGGGCCCCCGCTGGGCCTTGTGGGTTTTCTGCTTCGCTGCTGCTGCAGTTAATGTGTCTTGCGGAGAGGGGCCCCGGGGCAGCAGGAGCATTTGTCTCTAAATGATTCTTTTGCTGAGGCATGGTCAGTTGAAGACCTCTCTAAGGGCCCCGCGGGAGGCCCCCCTCTGAGATCCCCCTGGGGCGGCTCTCGGGTGTCCCCTAGGTTGATCCTCTCGTGCCAGATTTTCAAAGCCAAGGGGCCTCAACCCTTTGGGGGCCCCCCGGCTGGCTTAAGGAACGCCATTGGCTTATGCAACTTCATCGAGCTGTCTGTACCCCAGAACTCTTATGCTTCAACAATTCATGTTTTGCGTGTCGCATGCCTTTTAACGAACAAACCACGCGAGGTGGACCTCTCCATGGGGGCCCCCTCCGCCTTTGTAGGGGGGCCTCTGGGAGGCCCCAAGACCCGCGGGAAGGGGCCCGTTCAGGGGCCTCACTGGGGCCCCCTCACAGGGGCCTGCACAAGAGGCCACAAGGGGCTGTGGCCGTCTTCAGCGCCCCTCTTTGGGGTTTCATGTTCTTTGTGGCTTATCCAAGTCAGGCTATTTCGTGCATTAGGGCCGCTAGACACAACAGTGAGCTCTATTGTAACCGCAGCAGCAGTAGCAACAGCAACAGCAGCAATAGCAGCTGCAGGATTGGGAGGGGGGCTGGCTGCTTGGCTGTCGCTTCCCGTGCCTCCTCTCTGCGTGTCTGTTGAGTTTTGCAAGTCGAGGCAAACTCCAACAGAAAATTTGTTAGAAGAAACAGAGAACTTCAGGAGGCTTCCTTTGCTGTTTTGCTCCTCTGGGGTGTACAGGCAGCGGGCAGACCGGGCTGTGGGGCCCCGCACTGCTAGCCAGGGGCCCTCTATGAAATTTGTTTTACGAAATTTTTGTCTTTTTAATTTATTTGGAATGCATACGCGGCAAAAGAAGACTCCTGCCGTTTGCGTGTGTCTTTTAAGCCGCTACTCGAGGGAACCCGCTACTCAGGGGGGCCCCTCTGCTCCCGATGGCTGGCGGGTTTTAGTACCGATTGTCTCTTCCCCTTGCTCGTCTGTTTTGGCTGCTTTAAAAACTGGTTTTTTGTTTCATTGCCGAAATCTTTCAAAGATACCCCAAGGGGGCCTCTCGCAGGCGCAGGTTCCCTTGGGGGCCCCCATCCCCGCCCCGCTGCCTTTTGGTTCAGCCTACAACCATCTTGGGGGTCTTGGGCTCTTTAAGCTTCTTATGTTGAAAACCCTTAGAATGTTTTGAGGTTAACCAGACAGAAACGACGCACAGCTCACTATGCATGCACTAGGCTTCCCGGCCCTCAATGGTTTAGGGTTTAGGGTTTGGGGCTTAGGTGTTGTGGAAGATGCCGCTATACTGGCGGCCCCCGGGGTGTTTCCCGCGGAGGATCTCCGTGAGAAGCCAAAGGGAGAGTGCGAGCAGGGCCCCCAACAACGATGGTGCTGTTGCTGCTGGGGCTCAGCAGCAACAGCATTTGCTGCAGCAGCAGCATTTGCTGCAGCAGCAGCAGCAGCATTTGCTGCAGCTGCGTGGGAAGCGTTTTTTTGCGTTCCTTAGGCCTCACCGCGTCAACCGTGCCTTGCCAGTCTCCTTGTCTTCTGTGGCGAGCCTCAGTCCGTCGGCTCTGTGCTGTGCCTTGCGGGAGGCGGGGGATCGAGGCCTAAACTCGGGATCGTTTTGGCGGGAGGCGGACAGACGCCTCCTCTTTCTCGCTAATACCTTCTCCCCTGCTGCTGCTGCTGCTGCTGCTGCTGCACTTGCGACAGCCGGCCATCGAAATGAAACGGTTCTCAGACGAATTGAACTTAGAGCCATTGAAGTCAAAAACGTACCTAACAAACCCTAAACCCTAAACCCTAAACCCTGGGTGTTTGCATCTGCCCTTGAGTGTGTTGTCGACAGCTTCCCGGTGGGCCTCGTCATCGTCGGCTGTATCTGCTGAATTGCCGCTGCTGCGTTGCTGCTTCTGCGTTGTTGTTGCTGCTGCTGTTGCTGTTGCTGCTGCAGGGTTTTGATGGTCTGCAGGCTGCGTTGTTGTTGAACGGATTTGCGCGGCTTGGCTATCAGCCTGAAGAGCTGCTCCCGCACTTCGCCGAAATGCTCGTCCGAGTGAGCCACTGCTGCTGCTGCTGCTGCTGCTGCTGCTGCTACTGCTGCTGCTGCTGCTGCTACTGCTGCTACTGCTGCTACTGCTGCTGCTTCGGTGAATTGGATACAGACAGATGTACAATGCAAAAGGCGCGGCAGAACGCTACGCGTTTGCTGATGTTGCCGCTGCTGCTGGGGGTTTAGGGTTTAGGGTTTAGGGTTTAGGGTTTGTGCGTTGATGCTTAGAGGGATAAGCAACTGGTATATGAGGCTCGTGCCCTTGCGCTGCTAGCGAACGCATTCGCTCGGTAAGTTTCTTGGGGTTTAGGGTTTAGGGTTTAGGGTTTATGTCATGGGTCTTAGGGCCTGTTGCTTCAGGGTTTAAGGTTCATTGGCTTATTGGAGATTTGTTTTTGCGACTTAGGGTTTAGGGTTTAGGGTTTAGGGTTTAGGGTTTGTGCTGGTTTCAGGCATGGTTTTTATCACCCCCAATGCTTAGAGACGCTTTGCGTCCGAGCTGAGAGACAAATCAACGAGTGCTGCGCTCAGGACGTCTCCAACCTGTTCAATGCGTAAACCCTAAACCCTAAACCCTAAACCCGCACTCTAAACCCTAAACCCTAAACCCTAAACCCTCCTACTCTGAGGGTTTGGTCAGAGGCCGAGAGGAATAGGGGAAAGGAAAGAGACGATTGATATTACGCAGGAGAGCTCCATCAGGGTATAGATAGGGTTTAGGGTTTAGGGTTTAGGGTTTGTGGTTTGTGGAGGTGTACGTGCGCGTGCATGCGTTTCAGGTTGCATCGTCTCTCCCACCGGAGTCCCAGTTTGTTGGCGTCTCTGCAGCGACGGTGCCTCCACGTGGCAAAGGCCATGCGGCCTCAGCACATCAGCAATTCCCTGGCAGCTTTGGCAGCCTTTGGAGGGGCAGAGGAAATGGCTGTAGAGACACTTGCCGACCAAATTGTATGCCGCATTTTTGCCCTTCTTCTTCCCTTTCTTCAGCCCCTCTCTCAGCCTCCCCGTCGGTCTATCTCTGTCTCTGTCTCTGTCCCTGTCTTCGTCTGTCTCATCCATCTCCATCTGTCTCGGTGTCTCTCTCTCTGTCTTTGTCTGTCCCCTCTGTCCCCTCTGTCCCCTCTGTCTCCATCTGTTTCTGTGTCTCTGCGTGTCGCTGCGTCTTTGCTGTTTTTTTTGTTGTCTTGTGCGTCTCCGCGTTGCTTCACTTGATCTTTCTTACCTTTTGTTCGGCGCCTCTGGCTCTCCATCTTTGTTTTTGCCGCCTGCTGCCATTATTGCTTTTGCTGATATCTGTGGTGTCTGTACACCTGAGTTCAGCCGGAAAAGATTAGCCACTTTTCACCCCAGGAGGTGGCGAGTTGCTGCAGCGCCCTGGCGGCACTCCAGGCCCAGGCAAGGGGCCCCTCTACATCTCTAGCTGCAAAACCACCTTGTCTCTTTGCCGCTCCTGCTGCTGCTGCTGCTGCTGCTGCTGCTGGATGTGTTAGTGTTCTTGAATTGTGGGTTTGTCTTGCGTGCGTCCCTCGCAGCGTCGCCTGGCCTTCGGGTGTCTGGCTGATTACTTCGTCCAACACAACTTGCGCTTCACCAATTCCCAGGCTGTTGCCGTGCTGCATGCGGCAGCAAGTCTACGCAAAACCTGCCCCACGTGTAAGGCTTGCTGCTGCTGCTGCTGCTGCTGTTACTGCTGGTGGTGGTGGTGATGGTGGTGGTGGTGGTGCTGGTGCTGGTGCTGGTGCTGCTGCTGCTGCTGCTGCAGTGCTTAGCTCTGTTGGTGTGGTTGGCGTTGTTGCGTGCACAGCTGGGGAGGCACTGGAGCCGATAGTCCTCCGGTTGGCGGATGCTGCTGAGGGGCTGGACGCAACGTCTCAAGTGATGCTGCTGCATGCGGCGGCAAAGGTGAGGATGCCCCAGCTCAGCCTTACTTGCCTTATGTACAAACACTCTTTGGCCCACCCTGTCTCCGCGTGTCTCAGCTGTCTCTTTCTCTCTCGCAAAGTTTCCCTCCGTCCTTCGTCTTTCTGTCTCTGTCTGGCTCAGTCTGTGTCTTCTGTCTCTCTGTCTGTGTGTCTCTCTGACTGTCTCTGTCTGTCTCTGCCTCTGTCTGTCTCCATTTCTGTGACTGTCTCTGTTTCTTGCCGGCTCTGTCTGTCTCCGTCTGGGCTTGTGGGTTTTTGGGCCTCTCTCTGTCCCTCCCTGTCTCCTTCCACCAGAACGAGGCAGTGCCCTACGCAAGCACAAAAAGGGGCAGAATTTGCATGCAGCAAAAATCAAAAACTTTGAAGATTACTAAAGGAGACCATCTTGTTTTATTTCCTAACAAATGTAGCCTTACGTGGCTAGAGCCACCAACTCAATAAAGCCCCATGCTCATCTTTGCATGCAGTTGGGATTCTCCCGGCCTTCAATTTTCGACGCTTTGGGCGCAGCCATTGCTGGGGGGCCCCTGCTGCTAGGGGGCCCCGCAGCCGCGCATGCGGCAACAGCACCACTAGCGGCAGACGCCCCTTCGTTGGGCGACCCGCTATCCCTTCAGCAGCAGCAACAGCAGCAACAACAGCAGCACCAAAAGGTGCTGGTGATGCTCCTGCATGCGTTTGCTGCGGCAGAGAGAAGACATGCAGTGTGTGACCGCGTCTTTGATGTCCTTGTTGGGGCCCCCCAAGAGACGCATCAGGAAGAGGGGAAGAGCAGCAGCAGCAGCAGCAGCAATATCAGCAGCAGCAGCAGCAGCGATATCAGCAGCAGCAGCAGCAGCGGTAGCAGCAGTAGCAGCAGTAGTAGTAGCAGCAGTAGCAGCAGGAGTAGCCTCATACGTCGGGCGGCTGGTGCTGCAGCAGGGGGCCCCTTGTTAGGCTTTGAAGACGCTGCAATTGTCGCTCTTGCTCTTGTCCGCCTCAAGGCCTTCGACCGCCTGGATGTCATCCGCGCCCTTGCAGGTCCTAGCATTAACCCTTTTCTGCTGCTGCTACTGCTGCTGCTCCTGCTCCTGCTGCTGCTGCTGCTGCTCCTGCTGGTGTCCCTGGGGCTTGGTCTGATTGCCTAAGAGTGTTGCGGATGTATTCTGTGGTGTACCTACACCCGATCGATGTAGTTGCTGTCGCGGGTCATGCAAGCCACAACAGCAGCAGCAGATACAGCAGCAGCAGCGGCAGCAACAGGGCAGGCTGTGTTTGTTTTGCGCAGAGGCGGTCTTTGCCTCCGACGTGGGAAGCTTCTCTCCTCAGCAGCTGGCGAACCTTCTCTTCGCCTTCGAGCAAGTTGGCCATCACGCACGTATCAGTACGCTGCTCCTGCTGCTGCTGCTGCTGCTGCTGCTGCTGCTGCTG
>NPHX01000687.1:411627-428628 GCA_002271815.1 Eimeria falciformis
TTCTTTTGCAGCGGAGAAATGCAAGGAAATTTTTTGTCATACATCACGCAAACAGCAGCAACTGCAGCAGCAGCAGCAGCAGCAACAGCAGCAGGAGCAACAAGAGCAGCAGCCCCACGAATTTCAGGTAAGGCCGAAGCGTTTGTGCTGCAGCTGCAGCGGAAGGTTGTCGCAGCTCTTGTGCTGCTGCGGCTGCAGCTGCTGCTGCTGCTGGTGTTGCTGCTGCGGCTGCTGTTGCTGCTGTTGCTGTTGCTGTTGCTGCTGCTGGGACAGCTGCGGGCCCCTTCTCCTGCTTGTGAGGAGGAAGAGCAGCATCAGGACAGCTGCAGAGGTTCTTCTTGTTAGTTGTGTGTCCGCCCACCTACGGCCTGTGCCTCTTCTTTCTGTGTGTGCTGTCTATACATGTGCTGCTGCTCTTGCTGCTGCTCTTGCTGCTGCTGCTGCTGCTGCAGGATGTTCGCATTCAGGACCCCCGAGTCGGAGTACGGCCCTGCCGAGCTGGAGCGGCAGCTGCTGGTGCGGCTGCAGCAGCGCGTGCGCCTTTTCGTGGCGTTTGTTGCGGCCCTTCGGCTGGCGCCAATTTTTCTGGGTCCCGCGTGGGAGACAGAAAACAGCTGAGCGATTTTTTTAGGGCCTTCTTCTCCATCTTCTTCTCTGTAACCATTTTTTAACTCGACGGAAAGGCAGCAGCTGCTGCACATGCAGACACCGAAGCGGCTGAGGCAGACATGCGCGAAGCAGCAGGGAAGAGGACGACACACTCTTTCTCTCCATTTGCTGCTGCGTCGAGGCTGCTGCCAAACGCAAGGCTTAACTGCTTCGTCAGGCAACCAGGGGAGTTGCAGCAGCAGCAGCAGCAGCAGCGGCAGCAGCAGATATACATTGCTGTCTATCGTTCTTCGTGCTCGGGAGGGCCCTTTTTCTGAGTCTCTGGAGCAGCAGCACGAGTCTCTGCAGCAACAGCAGGAGTCTCTGCTGCTGCAGCAGTCTCTGCTGCTGCAGCAGTCTCTGCTGCTGCAGCAGTCTCTGCTGCAGCAGTGCGAGCAGCAGTAGCCCTTACTGCGGCAGCGTACAGCAGTACAAGCGGCAGCAGCAGCAGCAGGCGTCTTTGGTGAGTCAGATAGAGAACAGGCTGCCTGGCCTTCTAAATCCTCGATTCGTCTCACAGGCCGCCTTGCCGTAGAGACACTCCGGAGTGACCCCGTGTAAGGAGCTCACGTGCTGCTGCTGGAGCAACAGCAGCAGCAGCAACTGCAACAGCAGCAACAGCAGCAACGATGCAGCGAAGCTTTAGGGTTTCTTTGTCCGCCCTGTCTTTCTCCACCAAGCCCAAACCCCGAGACCGAGCGGCTGCCTTTAGCCATAAGGCGCAGATGGGAAAGAGGAGTCCTCAAGAGTTTAGGGTTTAGGGTTTAGGGTTTAGGGTTTAAAGGAGAATGTGCTGCTTTGTACAGGAGCGGTTTCGCAGAGCGTAAGGCCGCAGTGAAGAAGGGCGCGGTATTTGATATCGAATTTTAAGGAGCAGTGTTTAACTGTCTCCTTGTGCTAAAGTGTCTTCTCTTAACTGTCTCCTTGGGTTTAACTGTCTCCTTAGTTTTAAGTGTCTCCTTGGGTTTAACTGTCTCCTGGGATTGCCCCCTTGCCAAGCCTCATCTTAAAGGCCTGGCTTCAGGCCTCCTCTGGGCCTTCCTGTGTGGGAAGTGCCGGCAGCATGCAGCTAGCTGCAGCTAGCTGTGGCTAGCTGTTTGACCGCACGTAAGCTTTGAGGCCTTTTTAGCAGCTGCACGTCAAGGCGGCTCAACCTGTTAGGCGGCCTCTCGATTCCATTTATATTCAGGTGTACATACACCCTACCTGAGTGTGCCTCTGCTGCAG
The DNA here is from genome assembly GCA_002271815.1 of Eimeria falciformis. Lineage (NCBI taxonomy): Eukaryota > Apicomplexa > Conoidasida > Eucoccidiorida > Eimeriidae > Eimeria > Eimeria falciformis. The sequence continues at coordinate 413,503 of NPHX01000687.1, forward strand.
AAGCAGCTGTAACGCCCCAGCTGCTGCCGCATGCAGATGTGGTTTCGCATGGCATGAGGCCGCAGTGTATGAGCCTTTCGACGACACCTTAGACCTCCATTGATCTCGCTATTTATGTCTCTGTTTGTCTCTATTTATTTCTCAATTGATATCTGTCATCTCGCTATTTATTTCTATTTATATTTTCATTCCATCCCTCCGAATGCCGCAGACGAGCCTGCGGAGTATCAGCCTCAGGCCTACTGCCTCTGGTGCGTGGGGGTGCTGCCGTGCGGCGTCCTTTAGCTAGCCATGGCTAGCTAGAGCTGCCTTATGCTGTTCCTCAGCATGCGAGTGTACGAGTTGTTAAAAGGCTGCTTTCTAGGGTGTTGGCTGCATATGCCCAACTATCAGCCTGGCCTGTAGCAAATAGTTATTACCAAGGAGAGAGCAACTGCCACAGATGCCTCATGTTGCTTTTCAAGTGCCTTTTCTTCCCCTGCATCGTCAGAGGAGCGGCAAGAAGCACCACGGAAATGAATTCGGGCTCAGGCTGCGCAAAGCCGCAAAAAAGCGCTTTCTTCGGGTGGTGGCGGTGGCAAATCTTGCCCGTGCTCGATCGCCCAATGGGCCGGAGCTGCCTCCTATAAACTCCCTCTGAGGAGCGCGAGGAAACGCATGCAGAGAGTGCAGAGGAGACCTGCGGACCATTTTCCTTCTTAGCACTAGGTTCGGGGCCCCTTGAGCAGGCAGGCGGAATGGGTGGACATCTGCATGCGGGCTGCAGCAGCGGCAGCAACTGCTGCTGTTGACGGGTTTCCCTCAGCAATACCTTCTTAAGAGGCCTTCCGTTCTTTGCAGTTTGCTGCGTTTTGCACACCTCAGCGGCTCTCTTCTCTGCGTACACCGCATGCGAAAAGCCGCATTGCTCCCTGGGGCAGCGCCAAGGAGGTGGTGGCCTTGTCACAAGGCTGCTGAGTTCGCTAGGTCTTCAGAAAGGCCTTGGCCTTGTTGAACAAGTTCGTCCTCAGTGAGGCCACGCCTCCCCGCCCGCAGAAGGCTCCAATTGTCTCCCTCTGGAGCTCTAACTAAATTATTAAAGATCGCTCTTGCCGCTTGAAGTCACCAGCCTCACGGCTCGCCCAGGCCGGCCTTCAGCCGACGCCACAAAATACAGCGTGTAGCTATCTGAGGTACAGCATAGTTAATGATTGCTACTTCCTTTTCTCTCTTCTTTGCATGCGCCAAAAAACTATCAAAACAGGTTGCTCGTTCTTCGGAGTTACGGCCTCGAGAGAGGCTCCTTGATAAGGCAGCAAGGGAAGGGATGGTCGCTAGCCAATTTTTGCATTTTAGAAAACAAACTCCAGAGAATCCTAAGGGGTGGCGAGTGGGGCATTGTTGGTGCATGCGTAGGGATCTGGCTAGTGCGGCATCCCTCGTCTCTCCCGAAAAGGTTTCTCTGTTTCAAACTAGAAAACTACAAATTCCTAAACGTTTAAAGGGGATGAAGACGACGCCTATCAGCCGTCTTGTGGCTGAGGGGATTTGTTTGCCCAGATGCCTCCAGGTAAGGAACAAACACCTCATAAGAGCCTTGTTAGCAAGAAGCTGTTTGCAGCAGCACGCCTCCACTCTGCTCAACCGCCAGAGAACTGGAAAAGGCGCAGCAAGTGCAAAAAAGAAGCAAAGCGCCGGCAAGCGGGAAGTTGCTGATGCAGAGAAAACGGTGAGGGGGAAGCTTAAGAGGAGAGGCCAGGGGGAGAAGGCCAGGCTGCGGGCAGTGCGAAGGGTAGATCCAGAGAAAACTAAGAAAATAGAAGCCAATGGACTAAACAAAGAGGCAGAGTGATCCCAGGAATGAAGAAGCTGAGGAAGCAGAAGGGGGCAAAGGAGTTACCAGCAAACCACACAAGCCTTAATCGAGGTAGAGCCGAGCTCGGACACAATGATGGACAACTTTCTTTAAAAGCTCTTTGAGCTGAGAAGGAACTATATGTTTGAAATTAAAGGATCAGAAAATTATAATTGGAGTTAAAGCCCACCAAGAACCAGGTGTGCAGCTCCAGAGAGAGCTTAATACCTTGGGAGAGGCCGCACTGTGCTACCACGCCAGCAGTCTCATACACTCGAAAATACTATGCAAGCCGAATTTAAAACGGCAATTGAGTTCGCTTAAGAGAGAATAAATGGCACAGTTAGAAGGCGTACTATTTTTAGCCCCCCTAGAGGGTCTTCTGTTGCAAGCGAAAGAGCAGCAAGAACAACAAAAGCAGCTACAGCAACAAGGTGTCTAAGTAACTAACAACAAGAGAAAACTCAATTAAGTCAGACATACTAGTAGCAGCAGCAGCAGCAGCAGCTTGTGCTGCTGCAGTGTCTGTGGCTGCTCGAGCAAACAACCGCCTCTCTGCCGCTTGCTGCTGCTGCTGCTGCTGCTGCTGCAGCACAGGGAAAAAATAATAGGGTTATTGAAAGAATTGCTGTTGTCTCTTCTTGGCTTGCGGAGTGTCTTCTTCAGCCATCGCTTCCTAAGTAAAACCAGCGCAGCAACTGCTGCTGCTACTTTGCTCAGCTGCTGCAGCAGCCTCCCGTGCTGCATAAGCACATCTGTCTGCCTGTGGCGAGATATTGACGTGTATAAAGAGAGGAGGAGTTTGTTGGCTTTGGGGTGTAATTACAGCTTCCGAGGAGAAGGAACAACCTCGCACGCTGCTCACGCGGGAAAACTGCCTCTTAGCAGCAACAGCCGCAACTGCAGCAACTGCAGCAGCTGCTGCAACAGCAACAGCAACAGCAACAGCAACAGCAGCAGCTGCAGCAGCGGCTCCACATCGGCGTGTCAGTTGGACTGAAGGAAGCCCACACAGTCTGAGGTGTACATACACCCCGTGGCCTCGCTCTTCCTCCCAGATACCAACAGTAGCAATTGCAGCAGCAGCAGCAGCAGCTCGCAGGAAGCCTAAGCGAAGATGCCTTCGATCAGGGACGAGATCTCTTTTGGTCAGTTAGTGTTTAGGGTTTAGGGTTTAGGGTTTGGGGTTTGCCTTGTTTATGTAGGTTGGAGCGGCTGAGTTAGGGTTTAAGGTTCAAGGTTTAGGGTTTAGGGTTTGGGGTTTGTTTGCCCGCAGAGAAGCGGACGGCAGAGGCGCATCGCATCCGCGCCAAATACCCCAACAGAATTCCAGTCATTTGCGAAAAGGCGCCCCGATCGGATTTGCCTGTCATTGAAAAAAAGAAGTAAACTGCTGCTGCTGCCTTTGCCGCTGCTGCTGCCCTTGCTGCTGCTGCTGCTGCCCTTGCTGCTGCTGCCCTTGCTGCTGCTGCTGCTGCCTTTGATGCTGCTGCTGCTGCTCTTGCTGCGGCTGCTGCTGTTTTTGCTGCTGCTGCTGCTGTGTTTTGCTGCTCGTGCTGCTAGTTTAGGAATTTTCTCCCAGCCCGACAGTAATTGGGAGGGGCCTTACTGCTGTACTAACTCGAGGCTTTGCTCTTTGGCTAGCGTGTCGCCTTTCTGTAGCTAGCTAGCTAGCCATCTAGCTAGCGTTTGAGCTGTGTGTTTGTGTGGTGTGTAGGTTCTTGGTGCCAATGAACATGTTGGTTGGGGAGTTCAAATACATCATCCACAAACACATTAATCAATGCGCCTCTGCCCAAGGCGTGCCCCTCACCCACGAAAAGACAATATACCTCTTTGTGGAGAACACAGCGCCCAAGGCAGGAGCCCTCATTCAGGAGGTGTATGAACAGCACGTGGCTGACGACGGATTTCTTTACGTCGAATACTCTGCAGAAAACACACTCGGCTAGACTGTACAGACACCTGGGGGATGTCTGCTGCCTCCCTCCCAGAGACACACAGGCAAGACGCAGCAGCAGCAACTTGTTGCTGCTCTCTTGTTTGTTAAAAAGCCGCATCACCCCAGCAGCTGCTGCCTTTGCTGCAGCAGCTGCTGCAGCAAAGGCAGCTGCTGCAGAAGAGGCGATTGGCGAGAGCTTATGTGGAGCACATAAATGGCTTGCTACCGAAGGAGATGGCTAGCCAGCTAGCCATCTCCTTCGACGGTCCGTTCTTTTCCTTCTTTTTCGTGTCCAGCAGCAACAGCAGCTGCTGCAGCAGCTGCTGCTGCTGCTGCATGTGTAGCGTGTGTAGAACCGTTTGCCTTGTGTTTGGGCGTTGCGCTTAGAGAGGGCCGCTGCTAGGGAGTCTCCGCCTGCATGCATCTGGGGACGAGAGGGAAAAAGGCCTCGCACCTGCTTCGGGGCTGAGGGGCCCCTTGGTGTTGGGCAGAGTTTGCAGCAAGAAAAAGGAGAGGGAGGGGTGGGCTGTGCTGCCAGCGCCTCTCCTGAGCCACGTCTGCTTCGCACCAAACCCAAGGGTCTAGCGGCCCTCTACGCAGCCTTGACGCAGACTTGAGGTGTCTGTACACCCCAAATATTCATGTGTACGTTAATATATATCCATGCGAATGGAAGTGGGATGATAAATATTAGCTAGTTGCTGAGGCCTACGAGCGGATAAACCGTTTTAGTTTCCTGCTTGCCATCGCTCTGTCTGTCTCCGTTTCTCTCTGTCTCTCTCTGTTTCTCTCTGCGTCTCTCTGTTTCTGTTTGTCTCTGTCTGTCCCTTTTTGTTTTTCTGTCTCTTTCTGTCTCTGTTTCTATCGGTCACTCTCTCTCTTTCTCTGTTACTGTCTGTCTGTGTGTTTCTGTTTCTGTCTGTCTCTCTCTGTGTCTCTGTTTCTGTCTCTCTGATCAATGTCTCTCTAAGCGTGCTTGACGCAGAGAATAAGTTAAGAAAATTCAGTTGTTTTGAACGCCTTAGGGGCCCCCTTCTCGGTACGTAGCATAGTGAAGGTTAGGAACTCTTGGGGTGTATCAGCAGGCAGACGAGGGACTAGGCAGTCGGTGCCTCTTGCTGCTGTTGCTGCTGCTGCTGCTGCTGAAGCCATTTGCTGCTCCTAGCGTCGTAGTGTAGGTGGGTAGGTCTCCTCGAGTTTGTTGTGGTGCTTGTTGGGACCACAAGTGGACTGGCTTCTCCCTCTACCCTGAAACCTCTGCTCGGTAATAACGCAAGGAGCAGCAACGGAGGAAGCCCTCCTTCATATCTTGGGGGCCCCTCCTTCATGGCTTGCGGGCTTTTCTTTCATGGCTTTTGGGGCCCCTGAAGAGGCATTGGGTCCCCCAGACCGTTTGCCCTGAGGCAGCTGGGCAGGCGGGGCCTTGGGCGTTCTTGCCTGTCCTCTTCGCTGCCCCCTCTGCTACCCCGTCCCCTCCCAGACTGCTGCTGCTGTTGGAGCAGCAGCAGCAGCAGCAACAACAGGAGGTTTTCTCTTTAAAAGTGCCCCTCGCCTGCTGTTTTGTTGCTGGCGCATTTTATCGTCTGCTGCGAGCTGCTGCAGCAACTCCGGCGTGAGGCGTTTGACGCCGAGACAGCCGGGGGCCCACCTGTCTTGACTGGGGGCAAGGGGGAGAGGCGGGCTGCTCCAGCTATCATTGTCTCCTTGACTGGTCTGTCCGCTAAGGCTTGCTGCTGCTGCTGAGGAGACAGTTGGTTGCTGCGCCCCTTCAGGGGGCCCCAGCAAATCGCCAGGCTCGCCGGGGTCCACTTCAAGGTGGCAGAGACGGAGAATAAAAAGGAGACAGTTTGTGGCATCTGCTGCAGCAAAGGCAAAACACTTTCTGTCGGCTGCTCTTTTTTTTAACAAAGCAGCACCAGCAGAAACAATATCTTCTAGGACTGCTGCTGCTGCCACCTCTGCTGCTGAGAGCTCCTCCTCCCCGCCGTCGCGCTTCTTCCCCTTGGGAGACGTCCCACTAACGCCCAACCCACGCAGGCTTCTACCTTTTGCTACTCCCGTTGGAGCAGCAGCAGCAGGTGCAGCAGTGGGAGGCTTGGAGACAGCGGAATGGGACATTTCTGGGTCGGAAGAAAGCAGGCAGCGAGATATCAGCAGGTTGTCTCTGCGGTGTATTCACATGTACGCTTGGACTTGCAGCAGCAGCAGCAGCAGCAGTTGCTGCTGCAAGTCCAGGTAGGGACCTGTGTGCTTGTTCCCTGCACAAGAAACGGCCCTCACGGTTTGTCCGTGATACCCCTTCCTTCTAACGGATAGTCAGGGTTTAGTTTAGTGTTTAGGGTCACTTGGCCTTGGCCAGGAGTTCATCTATTGCAATGTTTGTCTGAAGTGGCAGCTTTGCATGCAGCAAAGAGATGAGAAAAGCGAAAGGAGCAAATGAGGCAGAAATATTCTTCTTTTGGCGGTGGTGCGCGAGGGTCACCCCAACTGGTAATCAGCACTTATGGGCAGCGCGTAACTCCGAGTGTTCGGTTGCTTTTTGTTCTCTCCTTTTAAATTAAAAAAATATTTTTGCGTGTAAAATTAGCAAACAAAAAACAAAACCTTCCCCAAAACTTTAGTGGAGGCGGCAAGCCAGAAGGAGGATCGAAGAGGGGGGCCGAACGAAGCGACACTTCAAACGTCTTTTCGTAAATTGCATGCGCTTGCCGGCAATCTTTTGAAATAAAAAGAGACAGAGCAGGAGACAGACAGCAGCGCAACGCGCGAACACCACCAGCTGTAACAGAAACAGGCACTGCTTGTTTCTAACCTGAAGGCTTTGCCAGCGCTGCCTTACCCACCAAATCCTCGGCACAGGCCTGGCTTTCGCTGCAGCAAAAAACTTCACTCAAAATTTGTGGTAATTTTTTTGTAAGAGTTGGAATTACCAGCTCAAGCAGCTCGCATTTCTCCTCTGAACTCTCTGCTGTCGTCTTGTCTGATCTAAGCTCCCTTTCCTGCCAGAGAGTTGAGAGTCTTCTCTGCCCTCGTTCTCGTCGTCGCCGTTTGAAAAAAAGTGGCTTAGTGTTTATTTAATTGGCTTGTTTGACTAGAAACGGTACCAGCCTTTTGTTGCCGGTTTGGGCGCTTTTTAGATTCTCTCCTAGGAAGCCAGGGTTTGCAAGGCACGCCTGCATTTGTGCTTGTGTCCCTTCCTAGGTGCTCACTCTGCAGCACCCCATCAGCTTGGTTTAGTTGTAACTAGGAATTCCAACGCTTTGTTCTTTCAATTTCAGGGTTGGCTAGTTGATTCTCCCTCGGCAAGTCTAGCGGAGAGGCCTGCCTCCTTGCTGACGGGGTGGCTGCGTGGAGTTGCTGCTCTGCTGCCCTTCTACCTTTTGTTTTGGATCGTCTCCCTAGATGAGGCGGAGTCCCTCAAGGTTTAGCTGGGCTTGTCAGCGGGGATCTCCTCCACTTCCAAGGGCCTTTGCGGCATCCCGTCCCTTCCAGCAGAGTGTCTCGGCAGGCTGTCTCCTCGAATGCTCAAGGCCGCAAAGTTTGTTGCTTTAACGCAGAGGCTTAATGGTCTCTCTGAGCGCATGTTGGTCATCCCCGTAGGCTGTCTGCTGAGGTCCTACTCGAATATTTGTCAAAGGGAGTGCTGGGCTGTTTTTGTTGCATTCTGAGAGCAAGGAAAGACACTCGGGAAAACTTCTGCTCTAAATATTTTAGCCGAATATTAAGCAAATAAAATTTGTGGATTTACATGCCAACTCGTGCCTCTCCTCATGCATCCCCAAGTATTCTTTACCGATGGTTCAGAAAGAGAGGAGAGAAAAGCCAACGGCAAGAGCCAAAGGTGGAAGTGCGGAGTTAGAGTGTCTGGCCAACTCAGTGAATATCGCCCTGCGCTCTATTGAGTTTTGAGCCCCACAAACACTCAAGAAAATAAACAAGAAATCGTTCTCCCTAATTTTTGTCGCATCCATAAACACACTACTGACAAGATGATCAAGCAACTATGCCCGTGAGACCAGGAATGAGTAATGGCCTTGGCCAACGTGCCTGCTACCAACGGAGTCTGGTACTACCATCTATCCTTGTGCATCTGAACCCGACGTTGTTGCCCTCTGCCTGAAACCGTCTTCAGTTGATCCCCAGAGACTTCACAGTTTGTGGAGTTGGGGGAAGGATGCGTAGACACGCCCAGGTACCCCAGTACCACGCATAAAGACAGAAATACACACAGACAGACGGAAAGAGAGACAGACAGACAACAAGACAGACAGACAGGGAGGCACACAGGGAGACAAGTGGGTTGGCTTGATTAAACTCCAAGCCAAGCTGAAACGGCAAAGCTAGAAATATACCCCTAAAGCACCGCCAATGAAGTTCCTCAAAATGACCATCACCCGCCAATAGAAAATGTGAGCTCGGTTTAGATTGTCATGAGACAGACAGACTCGTTTTACCCTACGAATGAATTTGATACTGCGGCAGTAATCCAATTTGGTCCGGGAGGAACAGTTGGTTCAGCTACTTGGCCAATGCGGCGAGGAGAAAAGTTAGCACCGCGCCAATCCCATCTGTTAAACTAAGGCTGGACGCCTCGAAGTCAGAATGCATGCTTGCTAATATGCACTGTTTCCCACCGCTCTCTCTCCCACTTGCAATTTCTTTTATTGCCTCTGGCATTTCTTCTCACCGTCGCCTTTTGCGTGACTTTCTGGGCGCAATTCGCTCTTTCCTGCACCTGAGGCGCTGCAATTTTTGCAGACGCCTTTGGTGCAGCCAGGGATTGGAAGTGTGGGAGTCGGCTTGGCCTAAGAACTAAGATTTTAGCCTGCGCTGTCTGATGTGCCTTTTCCCCTCATGCTGTATTGTCTGCTGGGACGGAAGAAGTTCCGCTAGGAGAGGAGCTAAATATGTTTGGCGAGTCACGTCAGAAGCAGCAGCTCCAGTTGTACCGCAGCAGGCAGCTGGCCGTTCTTTGGCCTTGGTGAAGCTGACACTCAAAGGGATGGCAGGAACACAGCAGAAAAGGTTCAGCTTGCTGTGCGCTTGCAGCGAAGCCCAGCACAATCGCAAATTGACGAAAGGCCAGAAGCAGTCAAACGGCATGCTGAAAAGGAGACGGTAGATAACCCAGTACTTTCTCTGCATGCAAGATGTGTCTTGTAAGCAAACAATGCAGATTGGATCAGCCGCGGGTGTCCGTTGGGTTCAATGATGTCTTTTAAGGCTTTGAAAAGCTGCAGACAGACCAGCTCTCATCACTCTCAAGAGGCTGCTGTTGCTCTTCGGACCTGCTGCTGGAGTTCCCAGCACAGGCATAGAGACTCACGGGGGTTACTGCGTACACTCGAGAACCGGCGTAAAGTAGACGACGCCACCTCCCACATCGTAGTTGCATGCAGACAACATTGCATGCAAAGGTTGCATGCAGAGGTTGCATGCAGTCAACATTTCATGCAAAGGTTGCATGCAGACAACATTTCATGCAGAGGTTGCATGCAGACAACATTGCATGCAGAGCGTGCGTGCAGACAGATAGTGAAGTCAGCAGATGGTGCATACAGGATATAATGCATACACTTGCATGCAAGTTTTGCATTTGTCCATACAGGGCGTGGGTACGTACAAGACAAGACATAGAAGCATGCATCTAGCTTTTGCATCTCTGCTATCTGCGTATTCGTTCCCTTCCCATTTATATCTCTTTCTGTCTATCTCCCCTCGGCGGTTTGTGTGTGTGTGTGTGTGTGTGTGTGTGTAGTACTTTGCCGTTGGCGTGGCAAAGCCTTCCCCGACGGTCTAGGCAGGGTCGAGAGGCTGGCTTTATAAGAAAGTGGCTTTGCTCTTCTAATGCTGGACTACTCCGAGATATTTGGGCATATTAGCATGCACGTTCAAATCCGTTGAGGTATGCACAAACACATGCAGTAGGCGGTACAGAAAGCTGCATGCATGCGTTGTTGCCTCGAAGAGCCAAATGCGCTGCGCTTCCCCGAAAAGGCGCAGGGCTGCTTTAGTCCGGGGTAAACCGTTTTTGCAGCAGAACAACAAAGAAGTGTTGTCCAATTTGTGCTTGCATGCATGCATATAACATATGTATTATATTTAATATAGGATATATTAAATATATGCATGCAGATGTGGAGATGCGGGCCTTCAATAGAAGTGGTGTTGCTTGACAGGGACGGAGTCTTTGTTGCCTCCCTTGACTTTGCTGGCTGGGTGGTTGAGGAGTTCGAGGGGAACTGGCGAATTTGTGGTTTTCATGACTTTGACGAGATCGAAGTAAATTGGAGAGTCTTCTTCCGTTAAGAAAGAGATAGCAACGCCCTTCTTCCCCGCGCGACCCGTACGGCCTGTTGCAGCAGACGGAGACAGCAGCCGCAGAGATAGATGAGAAGGAATGTGAGGAAACACAGACACAGAGAGCAGCGCTTGCCCGCTTTACTGCCGCTGCTGCTCGGTGCTGGAAAAGAAACAAGGCTGAAAACGCAGCTGCTCTGAGGGTGGGCTACATTCATATAAACTTATAGGTTCATGTCCACACATATGTTGTGTACGTCTCCATACAATAGGCACATCTGCATGTTGTGTTGGTTTCTATACAATAGACACATCTGCTTGTTGTATCCGTCTTTTAAAAATATAAAATAGATACTTCTGCACGTTACTGACCAATGCGGTGAAGGTACTGCTCAATTTCCTTGGGCATGTCAAAGTTTATGACGAGCGTCACGCCTTCCACATCAATACCGCGCCCCGCGACGTCCGTAGCAACCAAAACGTCATAAGAACCTTCCTGAAGCAGTCAGAGACACCCCACAACCAGAGACAGAGACAGAGACTGGCTCGGCAACTAGAGACAAATTTGCATATACACCTATAAATCCGTTTTCTCTAAGCAGAAAACAAATGTCTCTTTTTTCTGTCAGCACAAAAAACTAATTTGGGCATGAGAATGCGACGCGTGAGAGGCAGAGATAGAGACAGCATATGGGTGCAAATACAGACAGAATTCACTAGGTACACACAATATATATTCTGCATGCAGCCCGAGAAAGGAATAAACGCAGAGAGACACAAAAATTAATAACGGCAGAAAGAGGCGGAGAGGCAACCGAAAGCAAAAGAAGACACTTGCCTTAAAGGAGCTGAGCGCTGCCTCGCGATTCTCCTGAGCCTTTCCACCGTGAAGTGCAATCGTGCTAAACAAGAGACGAAACGCAACAAAAGACAAAAACCCAGATTTGCACAGACACTGAGACGGATATAAAAAGAGACAGAGATGGAGACAAAGAAAGGGGATGTGATTGCCATAGAGCCACACAAAGGGAGACACAAAGATTTAGAGAAAAAGACATGTGATGAGGAAGCGTGCCAAACACACCACAGACACGATGCAAACAAACTGGCACAGAGACAGAAAGAGACACAGATACAGATATAGAGAAAGATGCATGTCTAGGGATACAGAGGCAGGGCTGCTTAAAGAGAGGTTGCCTGAAAGACAAAATCGCGCATTCAATAAAAATATGGAACAGTTCGGCAGTGTCTGTACACCTGAATCCAAGCTTGCTGAGTGCCTTGGCAAGAGCGTCGGCAGATTTCTTTTGGTTAACGAAAACCATCACAGGCGGCTCGCTCTCCTCCAGCAGGTCCTAAGGAAGCGCAAAGGCGTGGAGACACACGGCGAAGTGCACAAATAAGTATAAATGGGGAAGGACGCATGCATACTGGGTGCACAGAAATAAATACACAGACAGATATACAGATACATAAATATATATACACATGCATATACTTATATATCTAGTTGCATGCATTGATATGAGATCGTTCGAAGACAAGCGCTAAAAAAGACGGAAGCGCCAACAGGCAGCGCAGGCAGACGCCAAAGAATGAATAAACTGCTGCCTGTATGAATGCATGCATGCATGCGCTCTGTGCATGCAGCCTCAAAAGACTCTACCTGGAGGCGTTGTTTCTTTCTTGCCTCCGACACAAATTCAACCTTCTGCTCAATCGCACGCTTGCCAGCGCCAGGGTCACCTATCGATATGTATGATGGGGCCCGTAAGTACTTCCTGCGGCAGCAGCCGCGGCAACAGCAGCAACAATAGCAGCAGTAACAGCTGCTGCTGGAGGACAGACACCGGCTGAGAGGCGCGTACAGTGGGAGAGAGGGGAGGAGCCAACGCCGTAGGAGACAGTACAGATACTCGGAGAGACAAAGAACCAGCTGGCACACCACAGACACTCAGAAAGACAAAGAGACAGCTGGGCCTCACCTGGCAAGGCGCTCGAGTGCTGGGGGCATTGTCGCGCTAAACATCTGCGTCAGACGGTAGAGTCGATGGCCGGCTTTGGCCTGCATCTCCTGAACTCCCAGAAAGACAAATAAATATAAATAAATAATTACAAATAAATATATACTAATGAATCAATTAACCAATATATATATATATATATGAATACATAAAACGGACATAAATAAAGAAATAGAAGCAGGACAGAAAATGTGTGGCAGTGCTGTGAGAGGCGACAGCAAGGTATACAGGGACAGAGACGCCAAGAGAGACGGAGAAACACAGAGAGACAAGAGACGCCTCAAGAAAGACAGAGAGAGAGACTGAGAAAAAGGCAAAACAAACAAAGACGAAGGGATACAGAGAGAGGAGAGACAGAGACATTTTGTCCGTACTTGTTGCAAGGCTAGTGCCTCGTCTTCGCTCTTTAGGTTGGAGGTAGGAATGGCGTCGAGAATCGCGTTGACAACTTCTTCAAATCCTAAGTCTATCATCCTGTCTAAACAGGACATACACAAAGGCACAAATGCTCATGCTCATGCTGCTGCTTTTGCTGCTGCAGTGGTTGCTCCTGCTGTTGTTACTTAGGTCTGCCTGCGTGTGTGTCTTCATATCCCTCCTGCTGCCTATGTCTGTTTTTCTGTCTGCCTTTTCTGGGTGCCAACATGCATGCAGTGCATGCAGCGCATGCATGCATGGATTGGGGCTGACCTGCTTCGTCTAAGACAACGTAGTTGCACTGGTTGAGCACAGTATAGGCCCGCTCTAAGCAGTCCCGCACGCGGCCGGGCGTGCCAATGACAATTTCCACGCTGAACGCCACGCACATAGCTAATAAACGCATGCATGCAATTGACCAAACGCATGCATGCAGCCCCAAAACGCATACATGCAGCCCACAAACAAAGGTATGCATTCCAGGAACAAATGCGTGCAATAATAAACACGCGAAGCAGGAGGAAACAACGAGCGAGGAAGAACGCATCGCGACACGACAGAACAAGGACAGAAATAACGTCTACGCAATTCAATCAAATAAATGAATAGGATAAATAAACAGATAAATAAATAAATAAATAAATACCCTTGTCTAAGAAGGAAGGCCTGGTTCTCTGCGCTGCGTCCTCCCACAACCGCGACAGTCCGGCATTTGCAAAAAGACGCAAACTTTTGCGTTTCTTCTTCGATCTGGAGTGCCAGCTCCCTAAACACAAAAAGCGCATGCAAACAGCAGCGCCACAGTCCCAACCCTCTTGCTGCTGTCGCTGTTGCTGTCGCCGCTGCTGCTGCTCGCGGGTGTTGTTACTGGCAGAGTGCTGCCTCTGTCCGCCGCAGGACTACCCTGGACTTAACAGCCTCTATCGGCAGCAGCAAAATATCAACACCACCACAACCAACCATAAGCAGCAGCAGCAGAGGAAACAGCAGCAGAAGCAGCAGCAGCAGCAACAGGAACAGCAGCAGCAGCCAACCTGGAGGGTGCAAGGATGAGAGCGTAGGGCCCATCTTGAGAGGTCTCTTCAGTGAGGGCTGGGAGCTGCTTTACGTAGGTCAGCATCGGCAGCACAAAGGCGGCCGTTTTGCCTTGAATTCAAAAGCAGAAAAACACACAACACCAAGAAAACTCTTGCTGTACCTCAGCACCTCACGCACCAACCAGCAGCAGTAGCAACAGCAGGAGCAGCCAGCAACAGCAACGACGGCAGCAATTATACCTGATCCGGTTTCAGCAATACCGATGAGATCCCGCATTTCGAGAGCGATGGGAATTGCCTGCATTTGGATGGGTGTGGGCCGTTCGTAGTTGGCCTGAGGAGGAAGAGAGCAAGCCTCAAACGCGTCTCTGTCTGTCTTCTGGCCCCTGTCTCCATCTGTCACTCAATCTCTATGTGTGTCCCTATCTGTCTTCTTCTCTGTGTCCCTGTCTGTCCCTGTGTTTGTCTGTATACGTGTGTCTCTGTCTGTCTGTCTGTCTGTCTATGTGTGTCTGTGTGTGTCTGTGTCTGTCTCTATGTTTGTCTCTGTCTATCTGTGTCTCTGTCCGTCTATGTATCTGTCTATGTGTGTGTCGGTGTGTCTCTCCCTGAGTCTCCCCGCAAGTGTCTCTAAGGCCTTACCTTGTTAACAGCCTCAATTAACTCCCAAGGCAGCTCAGCCTCGGCCCACGTGCGGATCGGGGGAGGCACGCGCCCTCCCTAAAAGATAGCAGACAGAGAGAGAGACAGGAGATGCAGAGATACAGCAGACACAGAGAGACAGCAGACACCGAGAAACAGGTGCCTGTCTACCGAAAAGCACTTCCTCATGCAAGGTTACAGCGAGGTGCAAACAGAAGCAAAGCCCACAAAAATAGAGGGAGACACAAAGACAGACGAACAAAAGAAACAGAGACAGAAGACGACAAAGAGAGACTGACGGACAGACAAACAGGCATAGATAGATATGAATAGGCAGAGGAGGCAGCGCCCAAATTAAGTCAGAGAAATACAGACAGACAGAAATAGACAGAGACAGACAGTGAGAGATGGAGAGACAGAGACCGGAAGAAGCTATAGATAGACTAGATGAGAGACAGAGACTGATAGAGACAGAGACAGACACAAAGAAAGCAGCTGTACCTTGAGGTAGATCTCAAAGTCCTCCCTGAAGATGCGCCAGTCTCTCTCGGTCATCTCCTCGCGCTTCTTCGTGGACCAGTGGCCCTCCAAGTCAGGCTCCTCCTGCAGCACACCCGATACACAGTCGCTGCTGCTGCTGCTGCTATCCCTGCTGCTGCTGCTGCTGCTGTTCCTGCTGATGCTGCTGCAGAAAGAAAAGGGACGCAACAAACCTCAAGATCCTTGGCTTTTTTTTTCTCACTAGCCTTTGCTGCTGCTGCTGACGCCGATGCTGCAGCTGCTGCCTCTTCGGCACCACGCATCCGCTGCTGCTGCTCGAACTCTTGTCGCCTGCAGCAGCACCAGCAGCAGGTGTAATAACAAGGACAGGTGAGAGGGAGGAGACGGCACCTTAGCAGCAGCAGCAGCAGCAGCAGCAGCAGCAGCAGC
>NPHX01000687.1:453477-486926 GCA_002271815.1 Eimeria falciformis
TTTAAGGTTTAGGGTTTAGGGTTTAGGGTTTAGGGTTTATGAGGGCCGCATTGCATGCGCTTTTTTTTGCAGGTGTCTGACGCGGAGGAATTTCTTTGGGGACGTCCCAGAGCAGCAGCAGTAGCAGCAGCAGATGAAGCAGCAGAGAGTGATGGAGACCTTTTGGACGAGGCCGACTACATAAGGGACGGGCCTCGCGGGGAGACAGCTGCAGCACAAGAAGATGGCCAGAGGAGCCGCACTACGGGTGCTGCAGCAAGCGCTGCAGCAACAGCAAGGCATCTCCTGCAGCAGCAGCGGCACAGCGATGCGGCCCTTTTCGATGAAGAGGCCCCTCCCTTTCTCCGCCCTGTGCTGTTGCATGATGCAGCAGCAAGGCTAAGAAAGCAGCAGCTGCTGCTTGCTAGCCTCAATGACCTCACGCATGCAGAGGTTAGACACGATGCAGCAGCAGCAGCTGCAGCAGCAGCAGCAACTGCAGCAGCAGCAATTGCAGCAGGGGCTACCAGCGAAGCAATGCCCGAGGAAGCGCAAAGGCGCCAGCAGCACTGGCAAAGAGGACGTCGAAGTTGGGGTGCCGAGTCCTGGGCTTCACAGCAGCAGCAGCAGCAGCAGCAACAACAACAACAACAGCAGCAGCAGCAGCAGCAGCAGCAACAAAAAGCGCTACTGCACCACCGGAATCCCAAGCTTGCGAAAATAATGCAGAGTGTCTTCGGGAAGAACAAACCAGTCGGCCGCTTTGGGGCCTTTGGCCAGCAACCGCAGCAGCAGCAGCAGCAGCAGCAGCAGTCACAGAGTCCAGCTGCAGCAGGACAGGAGTCGGAGGGGCAGCAGGGTGACAGGACAGGGTCGCCAGCGGCAGCAGCATCTGCAGCAGCTCCTGCTGTTCCTGGTGGCTGTAAAGTGGAGCTGATGATCTCCCCAGCGGCCCTCCGAAACCTTAAAGACGCAAATTTGCTGCTGAAGCGGGAGGGCTGCAGCAGCGACAGCAGCAAGCAGCAGCAGCAGCTTTATGAGATAGAAGATGGACACCTCATCTACCAACACCCGCGCTTCTGCGTATTTGCTATCTTTGTGAGGCCTAAGCAGCAGCACTGCTGCTGAGGTTGCCTTCAGATAGGTCTTGCCTTACTGCTGCTGCTGCTGCTGCTGCTGCCAGACTGCTACTTTTTCTTGTGGAACTATCTCTTCGCGTTGCTGCTACTGCTGCTGCTGCTGCAGGAGAAGGGCCTTGTGCTTCGCTGTTTGAGCCCTTTGTGGCAGCGGCTCTGCACTCTTTATGATGAGGTCGAGAGCGGCACTGAAGAGCAGCAGCACCACTACCTGCTGCTGCTGCAGCTGCTGCGATGCCTCAACGCACTTGCGTCTCCCCCGGCCGGCGAATGGATGAAGGTAAGCAGCAATTGCAGCAACAGCAGCAATTGCAGCAACAGCAGCAACAGCAGCAGCAACAGCAGAAACAGCATCAGTATTAGCAACAGGAGAGGCAAGAGCAGCAAAGGCAGTAACAGCAGCAGCAGCAACAGCAGCAATAGGAGCAACAGCAGCAAAGCGACAGCAGCACGTCCAGGGCTGGTGTTTTGGGTGTCTGTGCTGCTGCTTGCAGTTTTGGGTGAAGTTTTCTCCCGTGTTGGACTCTGGCAAAACTTGGCAGCGGAAGGTTAAGGAGGCGGAGGCAGGAGACAGTGCGACTGGGGGCAGAGACAGACTCAAGGACCTCAGCCCTGAGGAGCGGCAGGCAGCACAGAGCCTTATTGAAGGGGAGAGACGCAGCAGAAGCCACATTGTTTCCAAATACCTAAATGGCATGCAGGTGCCCTTACTCTCTCTTTTTCGAGTCTCTACTGAAGCTCCTTCTTTGGCCTCGCTGCTTCGTAGCGTTCCTCCACATAACATGCGAGACGCAGCTTTTTTCTGCTGCTGTCGCTGCTGCTGCGGCTGGGGCTGGTGCTGGTGCTGGGCTGCGTAATTTGTGTTGGTGCTGCTGCTGGTGCTGCTGCTGCTGCTGCTGCTGCTGCTGCAGAAAACCAAAGAGGCGTTGAGTTGCGGGCGTTTATGGCTTCTTCTTGCCAAGTTTCATTTCGACCAGACGGACATCATAGACCGCAGGGGCCGGTGCGTCTTCAAACCCTAAACCCTAAGCGTGTTTAGATGGGTGTATGTATTTGCGGTCCATGCGGGTGTGCGGTCTTTGCCTCTGTGGCTGCAGAGGCACCCCACAGCAGCAGGAGATAGACGAGCTTGGGGCCCGACGCGACGCGCTGTATGCAAGGGAGAAAGAGCTGAAGGCCAAGCTGGCTGAAAGGCAGGAGGATGCAGCAGAAGATGGAGACGGAGATGAAGAGACAGCAGAGACGCAGCAGCACCCCTCTGGCCGTCTTCGCAGGGTGGGTCTCTTCTGCATCTTCCTATAGCAGCAGCAGCTAAGGCAGCAACAGGAGTCGCTGCTGTCTTCGCACTATTTAACTGTATCTTTCTTGGCCTGGTGTTTGTCTGTTAGGGGGGAGATCTCGAGAACCAGCGGCTGCGTGCCTCATTGCGTGTGGAGCTGGAATCGTTACGGGAGGAGCTGTTTGCTGTTAATGAGGCCATCGGCGCTGCGACCCGCAAGTAACCTTGTCTCCCCTTGTCTCCTGCTGCTGCTGTCTCTTCCGTGTCTGCTGCTGAGTCCCCTGCTGCTGCTGCTGAGGGACCCTCCGCTGCAGGTCTCCTTTAGGAGCAGGTGCATGGGAAGGGGAGCTCCAACTATTTCTTTTGGCGCTTTTAGAGAAATAAAGAGACGCGCTGTCTCCTCGTGTCCCTCTACTCCCAGTGTCTCCATCCACCCCTCTTACTGCTGCTACTGCTGCTGCTGCTGCTGCTGCCGTCAGGCTGCGGGATTCTTTGGAGCGTGCAAGGGCCGCTGTGGCCAGCGTGCAGCACTTCGTCTGTTCTGCTCTGGAGCTTCCTGCTGTCTCCTCCGAAGCAGCGGGGGGTGGTGTCCCTCCCTATGTTGCAGCAAGGAGACAGTTGAAGCTGGTCAAGTCTATGCTGCACCACAGCGCAGAAATGAAGGCAAGCCGCTGTTGCTGCTGCAGCAGGAGTCTGTGCATGTGTTCCTCTGTCTCCTTGCCTGCGTCGACCGCACCTGCTGGATTGCTGCTGCTGTTTGTGCTGCAGCGGGGCAGCGTGCTGCAGCTGCTGCTGCAGGAGGTGCAGCAGCAGTTGTTTTCTCAGATGCAGCGGCAGTTCGACTTGGAAGGCAGCAGCTACGTAGGAGCAGCGCAGCAAGCAGCAGAAGAAGCAGCAGCAAATGGTGCTGAAGAAGGAGGTGCTCGCGGTGGGGGAGAAGGCAAGGCCTTGGGCTGGTGGAGTGTGACGTCCATACACTCCGATTTGCTGCAAAAAATTTGGCGCGCCCTCAGGACCCTCCACGCTCTCATGGCCAGCCTCCCTCCAATGCAGCTTGCTGTCTTCTTCGCCCAGGTATCAATTTTGCTGCTGCTGCTGCTGCTGCTGCTTCTATGCTTGCAGCAATAGTGGGACGATACCGCAGCAGATGGCATATTGCTGCTGCGTTGGCCTGCAGAATCAGCCAGAGATCCTTAAAGCGCTCCGCGGAAACAGCAGCAGCAGCAAACCTGTTAGGAGCAGCAGCAGCAGCAGCAGCAGCAGCAGCAGCAGTGGGGGAGCAGCAGGGCCTCGTCTGGCTGGTGCTACAAAGTATACTGCTCCTCACGTTGTACTGTCTGCATGCAAGCAGCAGCAGCAGCAGCAGTTGCTGGAGTTGGGGCGGCAAGATCCCTTGAGGGCCAGGCAGCTGCTTCGTCAGCAGCGAAAGGCCGAGTTGGAGAAACAGCAGCAGCGGGGGGTGCAGCAGCTGCAGCTGCTGCTGCCTCAAAAAGCTATCGATTTCCCTCGTCTTTTCGGATTCACAGATTTGCTACTGCTGCCGTTTGACGTCGAAGGAGACCTGCAGCCAGTTGCTAGAGAAAGAGACATCTCAGGTGCAGCAGCAGGGGCCTCAGCCTCAGGCGTGTCTCCTTCAGACAGTTCAGCTGAGGGCGGCGGAAGCCTTGGCGGGAGCCTGGATATGAGCGGCAGCTTCTGCAGCGGGAGCTGGCTGTACGTCGGCGGGGAGCCGCTGCTGCATGCATCGGATGCCCAGGAGCTGCAGCAGCTTCTGTCAGGTTTTACCGGCATTTCTCCTGTCTTTTCTGCTCCAGTCGATCCGCAGACACACGAAAATGCCCTGTACACCGGAAAGCATTACTCCCTTGCCTTCCTGCTAGAGGCTGCTCTTAAAGACAAAGTCAGACAGGTGTCGGCGGACTACCACTCCCCATGGGACGAAGAGGTGACCCTTCTATGCATGCATGGAGCCCAAGGGGCCTTGTAACAGTGGGACCCGCCCTCCCCCGTAGCAAGGCCCCTCCAGTTAGGGCTGATCTGCTGCGAGCCTGCCACTTTTTAGAGGACTCCCAGACACCCCGCTGAAAGGAGACAGGAGACAAAAATGTGCAGAAAGGAGACAGACACTTGGGTCAGAGACACGATTGCCACTGCTGCTACTGCTGCTGCTGTCCCTGTCTGTCCCTGCAGCTGCTGCTGAATTTGATCGCCTGGATCTTCGCCTTCCACATCCGCTACTTCTCCGCATCCAACGTGCTGAGGCTGCATGCGCGTGCGAGGCAGCAGCAGCGGAAGCAGCAGCAGCAGCAGCAGCAGGAGCAGGAAGAAAACGACTTGGCTGCGTGGCAGCGGCGGTGGGCTGAGCAGCTGAGCGAATCGTCTCAGCAGCAGCAGCAGCAGGAGGAGGAGGCTGAGGAAGAGCTGGAACTGTTAGACAGAGTAGACATGATTTTCTGTCTCCAGGGTTATGACACGCTGCTAATCCACGAGTTTTTGCTGGAGTGTCTCCGACGGTCTGTGCGGGTGGAGAAGCTGAGGCGCAGCAGCACGGGCCTTTGTGCTGCTGCCCTTCGCTGTCTCCGCCAGCTGCTGAGGATGATGGAGCTGCATGCAAGGAGCAAATCAGCGGAGATCCGTGCTGCAGTGCGGCAGCAACTCGAGCGGTGGATCGGGAGCGGGATCGTCTCCGACTTGTCCTACGCCCTAAGGCGCTACAAGCCCAGAAGCACAGACCCTAAGGTGTTTCTTTTTGCTGCAGAATGTGTGGTGTCTCTGCTATCTCTCATGCAACAGCTTGGCGGGGTTTTGTCTGCCAACGTGGAAGGCTTTAAAGTCAGACGAACAGGCAAGGCAGGAGCAGCAGCAGCAACTGCGTTTTGGGATGAGGACGAGCCGCAGCAGCTGCAGCAGCACACCCGACAAGTAACCCTCGACGATGTCCGCAGCGACTTCTTCAGGGGAGACATCTTTGGGAACTGCATGTCATTCGTACGCTTTTGCTGCTGCTGCTGCTGCTTTTGCTGCTGCAGCTGCTGCTTCTGCTGCAGCTCCTATACCAGGCAGCCTTTCAAGAAAGACACACTCTCTAGGCAGGGAGTAGAACCAGGATAGCAAATGGAGCCAGTGAAGAGTTGGTTTGCTTCGTGTGCGTCGGCTGCTGTGTTCTTCCTCAGTTGAGTCGCTATCGCGGAAATCCCTTTTCAGTCAACTCCGGAATCGTCTCCTTTATTCAGGACCTCCTGCAGTTCAGAGGGAAGCCTCACGAAAATGTTGCAATCTTTTTTGATCTTGGCTACTTCATCGTCTTCCAGCAGATGCTCAACGATCCACAGGTAGCGCAATCCTGTCTCTGCTAGTCTTTGTCTTTCCTTGTCTTTGCTCGTCTTGGTCTCTCTGCGTCTCTGTTTGTCTCTGTCTCCGTGTCTTTGTGTGCTCCAGTCTGTCTCCTCATTTTTCGTCTGTCTGTTTTTCCGGCTGTCTTAGGTCACTCTAAGCCCTCGCTGGTGTTTTCTGGGAGACTTTGCAGCCTGGGTGGTCCGGCGTTTCTTCTGTCTCTGGCGATCCAACTCTTTTCTTCCTGTCGAGCTTCTCTTCAGCAAGCAGCACGCACCGCAGACTTTCGCATCTTGTATGGCCCCTGCTGCAGCGGAGGAGACAGCTGGAGGAGACGCAGCAGACGCAGCAATCACGCAGCACGACTTCTGGTCTCCCGCTTCTCTCCCCGCCCTGCGGTCTCTCTGCTCCAATTACACCAGCGGCACTGACGCCAAGGTGCAGCGGCAGCTGCAGCTCCTCCCTCACTTAGAGCCTGAGGAGGCTCTGAAGCTCGCAGCAGACGAAGCAGCTGCAGCAACCAGAGGACACAGCGGGGTGTGGAGTGGCGGGGTTTGGACACACGAGGAGGACAGCATGCTCATGCAGTACTTTGAACAGTTTAGAGGTGTCAGAGACTACTACTCTTACATTGGAGGTAGGCAACAACCTGCTGCTCCTGCAACAGTAGCAGCAGCTCCACAGGTTGCAGAGCAGAAACCGCGCCGTACGTACACCTGAAGGATTTTTTGGATCGTTTTTGCCGTTGCAGATCTCATGGGCAGACACCCCAGAGCTGTGAGGAAGCGGCTGATGCACCTGAGGGGGAGACGAAAGGAGGACGGTGAGGCTCCGGATGACCTTGACGATCCTGAAGACCCAAGGCCCGATCTCGGAGGCGATGGGGAGGCGGTAGAGGAGGCAGCGGATGAGGTAGGAGAGACACAGCAAACGGGGCAGAGATGCAGGGAGGCTGGATGCGCCTATCTGTTTCCTGAATGTTTTGCTGTCCCCTTTAAATGAATACACTTGCGTGTCTCAGGAGTCGATAGCGCCTGCAGGAGCCCTCGTTTCCGCCGTCCTTGCCTTTCGAAAGAAGGACTGGCGGGCCTACTGCGCAGGAAACGCAGATGAAGACATTGTCTCCAGCGTCAGCTACTCGCCTGAGAAGCTGCTGCAGGGAGTGGCGTCTGCGCTGCGAGACGCCTGCCAGTTGCGGAGACAGCTGGAGGAGACACTTCGCTTCGGTGCAGCAGCAGCAGCAGCAAAAGAAGAGATAGCTGTAGAGGAGCCAACTGATGCCCCCATGCCTGTCCTAGACAGCCCCGAATTTAAAGCCCTTATGAAGGCTCTCTACTGCAGCAAAGGAAAGGGAGGCGGTTTCTGGTGTCTCCGCTGGGATCGATCCCAGGAGCTTCTTGCTGCTGGCGTAGACCGCCTTGAGCTCCTCGCCTCTCGGGACTTGCAGGTAAGAAAGCCTTCTGTCTCTGTCGCCTTGTTGAGGCCTTTTGCTGTCTCTCTGTCCCCGCATGCGGCTGCTCAAGAGAATGGCTTGAGGCCCGTATCTCTTTTTGTTTTCTCTTGCTTCGCAGGACTTAGAGGCAGAGCATGAGTTGAGGAGACGCAGCAAGCAGCAGCAGCAGCAGCAAAGGAGACGGCGGGGTGGCTTCTCCTTCCGCAGCGCTGCACTTGCTGGCGGCCTCATTGAATTTCAGCGACGCCTAAAGGAACTCCGCGAAGAAGCAACTGCGGCAGGAGACACGGAGGTTCTTTTCCAAGACGAAGGAGACACTAAAGGGGCAGCAGCAGCAGTAGCAGAGACAGATTCCCGGGAAATGCTAGCCGACATGGCCACTGCGTTTAAGGCCCTGCTACAGCAGCTGGAGAAATTCAAGCCGCAGCAGCAGGAGCAGCAGGAGAAGGTGGATGAGGCACGTGTGCTGCAGCTGCATGCACACGCTTGGTTTTTGGGGCTGCAAAGGGAAAAGCCTCTGAGGAGGCTGCTGTGGCTGATGGGCCTGGAGTTTCAGGAGGAGAAGGCGCGCTGGATCCTCCCTAAGGAAGTCTCGGCCTCAGTGTGGAAAGAGCGTCTGCACGTCTTCGGGGCCATGCATGCAAAAAGCCTTGACGTGAGGCGGCTAGCTAGCTAGACAGGTTTCAGGGGCCAGCTAGCTAGCGATTGCGTGACTAGCTAGCTAGACAGCTTTCAGGGGCCAGCTAGCTAGCGATGGGCTACGTAGCTAACTAGCCAGCCTGCCACTCTTCAGGGGCCAGCTAGCTAGCGATGGGGTAGCTAGTTAGTTAGCTAGACGGCCTTCAGGAGCCAGCTAGCTAGCGATGGGGTGGCTAGCTAGCTAGCCAGCCATCCACTCTCCAGGGTCCCGCTGGCCATTCACATGGCCAAGAACCGAGCTGTCTCTTTTTGTCACGCTCAGGACCTTGAGATGCTGGTTGAAGATGTCCGGCCTCGCGAGGCTGAGGGCGACGAAGACAGGAGACACCGAAACAGAGACAGAAATAGAGACAGAGACAGAGACAGACGCAAGGGACACAAGCACAAACCAAAAGACAAAGACAAGGCAGCCGAGCAGCCCATGCGAGTCAAGACTTATCCTCTTAAACCCACTCTGCAGCAGCAGCTGCTGCTGGTGCAGAAGCTGCTGCAGTGGCGCCGCTTCATCGAGGAGGCGCAGATGGGGGAGGTTGTGGGGGCTGACGAGCAGCTGCTGCGCCTCATTAGCTGTCTAGACACCTGGCTAAGCCGCCGCGCTGCTGCAGCAGCAGAAGCTGCGGCAGCAGCAACCCAATCGGATGAAGCCGCAGCAGCAGCAGCAGCAGCAGCAGCAGAGCGCGAAGTAGGAAACCTGGTGGTGACGCAGGGCGGCGGAGCAACAGATGAGGAGGAGAGACGATCCGACTCCGGCAATTTGGAGGATGTGTCTGTTGAGGCTTTAGGGCGAAACTGTCTCCCTACCATCCTTGAGGCCTTGTGGGTTTGTGCTGCCTTGGGGGGACAGCCAACAGTAGGCAGCGACAACAGGAGATGGATTTGGCTAGCCGATCCTGCTCACCTCCCTGCTTCATGGCTGAGGAGACAGTTGAAATTGCTGCTGCGCGCTCTCACGGACCCACGGCTAGGGACAGTTGCTGCACTGCAAGCAGAGGCGGAGACACTCGAGGAGATGGTGCAGCAAGAAAAGCAGCAGCAGCAGCAGCAGCAAATGGAACAAGAGGAGCAGCTTAGGCAGCAGCAGCAGCAGGAACAGGAAGAGAAGAAACGCATGAGGGAGGAGCGCCGCAGGGAGAAAAGAAAACAGAAGCAGCAGCAGCTGGAAGAGGAGCAGCAGGAGGACCCAGCAGGAGAGACAGATGCAGCAGAAAGCAGCAGAAGCGAATTTGCTGTTGATGGCGAGGATTTCGATCATCCAGTGTCTCCGCAGCGCCAACGCAGCAGCGAGAAAAGACAAAATAGAAGACGATCTCACAGTGTTTTCCCTCAGACGATTGCAGGAAAGGGCGAGCAGACGGAGACAGTCAGCACGGAAGAAAGCTCTTCGCCAGTCCGCAGCCCCAAGCGTGCAGCAGCAGCAGCAGCAACGGCGGAAGACGCACACCCAGCAACCGCAGCAGCATCAGCAACAGCAGCAGCAGAAGCAGCGAATGAGGAGGAGACAGATGCATTCAGCGTGTGGATTAGAGACACAATTGAACGGCCTGGGGCAAGCGCCTCTGCGGCAGCTGCAGCGCTGCCTGAGGCCCTCCAGAAGTTTATAGCGGAGACAGAGGAGCAGCAACAGCAGCAAGAAAATCTTCTGCCTCACATGCAGCAACAGCAACAGCAGGAAGTTAACGAAAGCTTCGCCTGTGTCGCAGCAGCTGCAGCGGAAGACGCACACTCAGCAGCAGCAGCAGCAGCAGCAGCAGCAGCAGCAGATGAGGAGACGGCGAGTGCCCCGAGCAAACGGGCTAGGGTGGCCCCCAGCCCAGAGGAGCTGAGGGACCTGCTGAAAGATTGCTATCGCATTGCGGAGACAGGAGTAAGTGCCATTCACAGCAGCAGCAGCAGCAGCAGCAGCACTACTCTTCAAACCAGCCGAAGATATGAGCAGCACGCATGCTGCTGCTGCCGTTGCAAGTCCCTGCAGCAGCAGTGGCGTGTTTCTTTTTGATGCAGGTGTTGTCTCTGTTGTGATGTGCCTCTGTGTTTCCGTGCTGCAGCAGCAAGAGGCAGAAGAGGAAGCTTTTGGCGATTTGCTGCGCAAGCAAAAGGTCAGAAGTGGGGCTGCCCTGCTGCGTCTCTTGCAGGAGACGTGAGGGACTAGGGAAGGGCCTTCTAGCTGTTGCCACAGCAGCAGCAAAGCATGCAGTGCTGCCGGTGTTTTCTTCTTTTTTTTGTGCCTAAAAAGGCACTGACTGGCTAGCTGGCTAGCTAGCTAGCTCGCTAGCCAGCTAGCGGCCTGAAGGGCTGGCTAGCACCGATAGCTGACGTAAGGCTACCTCTGTGCAGCCCTGCATGACAAGGACAGCTGGCAGGTGTCTCCTTCTGCCTCCTTAGAGTTTGGAGACGGCGAGAGAAGCATGCCATCAAGGCCTGGCCTCTCACTATTTCTTTTTCCGTTTTTGTCAGCAGAGAGCCTCAGAGCCAAAAGGCAACACAAATTTGCAGTCTATCGCTTTATGTCTTATTGCTAAGAGGCGCTGCCTCACCCTAAGCACAACTAAGGAGAGAGACGTCGCATGCAGCCCGCCTGTTGCTGAAGTGGCGCTTGTTAGCCGCAGCGGCCAGCCCCACAGCAAGTGCAGTGCCTCTGTCGCAGTGGGCTTACTGGCACTGGTCTTGTTAGACAGCCTCTGGGTCTCCCCGTCTCTCCTGTCTCTGCATCAAGGCCAGCAGGGGCAGCAGCCGTTGCCTTTGCTGCATCCCTACGGATCAGCCAGAGGGAACGAGGGAAGGCTGTCTTGTCCTCGCCAAGCAGCTCGCCTTTTGTCTCTAGTAATCTGATAACACTTATATATTTTAATGTGGCAGCTGGCGCATTTGTAGAGGCTCCTTTTGGTCTCATGGACAGCCGCAAGCACGATTAGGAAAAAACCGTATTTGCGCCTGCGTGCCGCTATTGATGCCTGCTTCGCTGTCTTCACATCCTGGTGTCTAGACACCCCAAGGGGCGAATGTTCCCAACAGACGAATACGAGCCTCTTCTGCCGGTGCAGAAAAAGTTGTAAGCATTTTAACTTCTAGCTATGAGAACGTCGATCTATTGGGGATCGTGTCAGCAGAGTGGACAATTCTCTCTTAGCCTGGGAAATGCGGTGCTGGCAGCGACAAAGAGTAAAAAGCTGCAGCTCACCAGCAGGCTGGCGTCCGCTGCCCCCAGCCTTACATCAGCTAGCCAATCCCCCAGTGCCTTGGCTCCAGTGGCAGCCTTGCGTCACTCTCTGTCCACTAACAAACTTTGTGTTATCGTGGCACATGCCTGAGTGCAGGCTCTACACACAAATGCCATTCCAGCACCTGCAAGTCCGCCAGACGATAAACGGGCAGCGGCATCTGAGGCAAACAACAACTCAGTTACAAATTGACATCAGCTTTCCTGAGGAAGGCTGGGCATCTCAATTGGAACTACCTCGCGCCCATCAACGGACGGGAAGTTAAACAAAAGCAACTTAAAAAGCATATTAGAAGGCAAAAAACCACCCATTAGCTTCTTTTCCTTGTCTTGCTATCTCATCTGGGCCCTGACCAGCACCGTAAGAATGGTGACAGCGCGTTCCTGTACGAGGTCTCCTTCCCTCTCGCGTCATTATGTCTGTTTTCCCTGTAAATACAGCAAAATAAGTAAGGCCAAGCTGCAGAGGCCCGCTTTGTCTAAAGTTTGCACGGTGCTGAAGCCCTAGTGTGTAAGGACACCACCAGGCTCCGAAGGCCGAACAGAAAGAGACATGCGCTCTGGGCTCTCTGCAGCACTAGGAGCGGAGGCTAGTAAATAAAAAGCCGTTTGTGTTGTTTCCTTCAGGCCTTTTCTTAATTTTCTTCCGTTAGGTGTGGCTAGAAGTGATTGCTGCTCCTCAAGCCATAAGCGCTCCCTCTAGGCTTCTTCTGCTACTGACGCAGAACTTTCTGGAAACCTTCACCTCTGCTTCGTCTTCTCCATGGAAATGAGGTGCAGCAGGCTTTTTGTGGGGCGCCGCCGCGGTGTGGCCTTGCTGTTGCAGTACCAGACGCAGCAGCGCCTAGTACAGCAGCAGCAGCAGCAGCAGCAGCGATTCATTGGAGCGACTTTCTCTTTCTTGTGCGGCCAGCAGCGGTGGCAGCAGCAGCAGCGGCAGCAGCAGCAGTGCAAGGTGGGTCCTGGCGCGCTAGCCTTTGCCAGCGTTGCCTTTTGTTCAGCATTTGGAGTTTCAAGGAGGGAGGTGAAACTTGGGGAAATGTCAGACTTTGCTGAGGGCGACACTTACGAAGTGACGGTTAACGAGGGTAAGCAGCTGCTGCCCTTCCTGCTGCGGGTTTTGCTGCTCCCAAAATGGCAGGCTCAGGTTTGCTGCTGCTGCTGCCTTCACATGCAGGAAAGGACAAGGTGCTCGTTTCGCACCTCAACGGACAATTCTACTGCACAGGCTCAACCTGCCCGCACTATGGCGCTCCACTGGTCAAAGGCAAGCAGCAACTCTCCAGATACCCAGCTGGCTTAGTGGCTAGCTAGCTGTGGCGCCTGATGGCCTATTTAGCTAGCTAGATAGCAAGCTGGACATGCAGATAGGGAGCATTCAGTCTGTACTCAGTGACGTGTCACTAGCCAGGGTATCTGGCTAGGAGGTGGCCGAGCTTGTTGTAGCAGCAGAGACTGTCGTTGCTGGTATTCCTATTGCTGCTGCTGCTGTTGTTGCTGCTGCTGTTGCTGCCGCTGCAGTGGGAGTTGCTGCTAGTCTTGTGTTGTTTAATTTTTAGGGGTAGCTGCAGCAGACCACGTCACGTGCCCTTGGCACGATGCAAAGTTTGACGTGAAGACGGGCAAATGCATTGCTGGTGCGTCTCCCCTTCTTTGTCTCCCAGTGTCTTCTGAAATGTCTCCCAGAGTGTCTCTTGAAGACGTGTTTTCTAGTGTCTGCGCCATCTTCGGGTCGTTGCTTCGAGCTTATGGCGCTGTCTCCTTTACCAAGAATCGTTTTCCTGAGGGTTCTTTATTGGCCGCGTTGTGCTGGCCCTACGCCCACGTTTCCTTGTGGGCTGTTTGTCTCCCGCTGCTGCGACTGTCTGTCTCCTTTGGTGGGGAGGTATCTCTAGGTGGGTGGTTTGTTTGCTTCTGGGTGTCCCCTGTTGTCCCTTAGGCCCCGTGACGCACGCCATTCCGACTTACCCAGTGACAGTCAAAGGGACGTCTCTCTTTGCCCAGCTGCCTGAGCACCTTGAAGATGAAGGCGAGCCGCGGCCTTGCTGCAAACGCCCGGAAACTGTAAGGGGACAGCAGCAGCAGCAGCAGCAGCATTGCTGCAGCACCAAGTAACAAGGTGGTGCTTACTAGTTGTGGAGAGGTGTCTCCTGCAGTTGCTGCTGGCACTGGTGGCTGTTTCTTCCTGCTCAGGCCTTTAAGGACAAAACTTTTGTTATTGTGGGCGGAGGCCCAGCGGCCTCTGCGGCGGCTGAGGAGCTCAGAGCACAAGGCTTCCAGGGTAAACAGGAGGGCTGTCTCTGCTGTCTCCTTCATCTGTTTCTCTTTGGCGATGTGTCTCCTCCTGTCTCTTTTCTCCTGCCTTTGTCTTGCTTTATCTTTTTCTGGATTGCCACTTAGAAAGTGTCTTCTGTCTCTTACTGCTTCCGAAAGCAACAAGCAGAACGGTGTTGCTGCTACTGCTGCTGCTGCTATTGCTGCTGCTGCTATTGCTGCTGCTGCTGCTGCCGCTGCTTCAGGCCGGCTTGTGATTATTTCGAAGGAGGAGTACCCACCTTACGATCGCGTCATGCTCAGCAAAAACCTCAAATGCCAACCGCAAAACAGTCAGTTGCCCGTAGCTTCCAGCTAGCCGTGCAGCTAGTTAGCTAGCCAGATTTTCTGGTTATAAGTCTGCACAGTACAGTAAATTGATTGTCTCTCTTTCAGTTGCTGTTTTCTAACGTTTGTCTCCTCGCTGCTTCGATGTGTCTCCTCTCACCCCTTTGGTGTGTGTTTGCTTGGTGGGGTTGCTGCTGCAGTCTTGCTGCGTCCCCCCGAGTTCTTCTCCGAGACGCTGAAAGCGGAGTTGCTTCTGGGGGAAAAGGTCGAGTTTATTGACGCAGATGCGCAGAAGGTCAAAACGGACAAGGGAAACATCCTCAGCTACGACAAGGCACGCGTCTCCTCCTTTTTCTGCTGTCTCGTTTCAGTGCTCGCGACTCGTCTTCTCTTTCTGCTGCTTTATTGCGGTAGCGACCTGCGCACGCACTTTTGTTGTGCTGCTGCTGCTGCTGCTGCTGCTGCTGCTGCGGGTTTCTTTCTTCTCTTTCTCCGTCTTTGTTTTGCTGCTCTCTTTTTGCTGTTTCTTGTGGCATCCCTGTTGAACTGTCTTCTCACCGCTGTTTCCACAGCAAGCGTTTTCTTCTGCTGTCTTGCTGTCTCCTACGCAGGTGCTGCTGTGCACAGGCTCCACTGTGCGGCGTCTGAGTGGAGTTAAGGGCAGTGATGCTGGCGGGGTTTTCTATTTGCGGGAGATGAGCGACTTGGAGACAATGCGAAAGAGTCTCTTTTCGGACGTTAACACCCCCGAGAGTCTCCACCACGTAGTGCTGGGATCGTCTTTTATTGGGATCGAAATCGCTGCAGCACTGAAGAAGGTTGGAGTCAGGAACGTCTGCGTTGTCGGCAAGGTCAGTAGCTGCTTGTCTCGTTTTTGTGTGTCCTTTCTTGGCGGCCTCCGCCTCTCTTGTCCTGCACGTCCACTTCGTCTTGTCCCCTTTCTTATTTTGTCCCTTTGCATTCGTCGGCTTCTCAGAAAATGGTTTTGTCTGAGCGCATGCACGCATGCGTATCCAGGTGTATATACAGGGTAACTTTGTCCTGTCTTGTGTCCTTTAGGAGACAGTACCCTTCGAACGCGTGCTGGGAACTCGAGTGGGCAAAGCCTTCAAGGATTTGCTGGCGGAGAATGGAGTGGAGTTTGTTCCCGAGGCAGAGGCCTCAGAGATAATGTATGCTGACGCTGATTCTGTTTAAGGAGACACTGCGTGCTGCTGCTGCTATCTTCAGTTGTTTCTACACGCAAACGCGTGTCTGCTTCTGATCTCTCGTTGAGGCAGCTGCTTGACGTGTCTCAGTTTTGTCTCCTTGCGTCTCCATCTGCTCTCTGCCGCTGCGGCGTCTGCTGCCTGTCTCTTCAGCACAAGAGGCGGGAATGTCACTGGGGTGAGGCTGAGCAACGGGAGAGTGCTGCCCGCCGACAGAGTGGTGGTTGGGATCGGAGCGATCCCAGAAGTTCCCGAGATCAAAAGCAGCACACCTGTCAAGCAGGGATGCAGGGGAGGGCTGCTTGTCGACCCCTTCCTTAAGTGCGTATCCACTGTCTCCTTTTCTGTCTCTGCTGCTGGAGTTTGATGCTGTCTCTTTTTCTGCCTATGCTGCTGGAGTTTGTTGCTTTCTCCTTTTCGTCTTCGTCGATCTTTGCCTGGCCTGAGTGAGAAGCACGAGATGTTCTCTCTCCGACTGTGCCGTGTATCCACGTACCTCTCTGTTGTTTTCTGTCCGCGTACCTCTCTGTCTGTTGTTTTCTATTTGTCTCTTTTGTCTCATGCGGGATGGTGTCTCCTCGTGCTGCTGTTAGCAGCAAGTCCACAGAAGAGGGGCAGCAAGTGCAGTGCTAGTTGGCTTGTGCGTTTGTGAGCAGAACTCCGTCGCACCCAACCCTCTTCGCGGCAGGGGACATTGCGAGCTTCCCTTATGTGAAATCAGGTCATTTCTTTGCCCCCCCCTCCTTCTGTCTCCTTGCCTAGGCCTCTTGCCCTTCTCCAGTGGCCCTCGTACAGCAGCATCAGCAGCTGCTGATGCTGCTGTGTCTTACTGAGGAGACGCCAGGCGGCCCTCGTCTTGGGCGTAGGCGACGAACTGGCTATGTCGCTGCTGCTGCTGCCGTTGCTGCAGGAGAGGAGACAAGGATTGAGCATTATGCAACAGCAATGGACCAGGGCCGCATTGCAGCAGCAAACATGCTGGAGATGAAAAGGCCTTACACGAATCTGCCCTTCTTTTGGACTATGGCCTTTGGCAAGGGCCTCAGGTGTGCAGCAAGGGCGGCCTCAATGCTTCCTGTTTATCTCATCTTAACGCGTTTGTCTGTCTCTCTCTGTTTGTCTGTCTCTGTCTCTGTCTCTTTCTGTCTCTCATTCCCTCTTTGTCTATCCCGCGTGATGCGCGCACGCAGCTATGCCTCTCTGCGCGTGCCATCTGTCTGTCGCTATTTATAAGCTTTACCACCTTTCTCTCGCGCTTTTGTTTGTCTCCAAATACGTCTTTTTTGCATAGGTACATCGGCAATGGTGCGGGGCACGACGATGTCATCATTGAGGGCGACCTTGCCAAGCTGCAGTTTGTTGCTTACTACGTAAAGGGAGACAAGGCAAGCCTTAACTGGCTAACTTATCTTCCAACCTCTGCACCTGCTGCATGCAGAAAACACTCCCACCCCCCGTGATCTCCGTGCGCGATTTGTGTGTCCCCTCCGCCTGTCTCTCTCTGGCGGTCACATGTGTTCCTAAGCTTTTTATCTCTTTCTTCTCGTCTCTTTTGCTGTCTCTACAGGTAATTGCTGCTGCAACCATGGGCAGGGACCCTGCATGCGTAGCCATTGGCGAGGCGATGCAGTTGGGCCTCTTGCCAACTGCTACGGAGTTGCGCATGGGCCTCCAAAACTCCCAAGACATTATGGACAAACTCAAGGTACGCCTTGCTGCTGCTGCTGCTGCTGTTGTTGCTGCTGTGTCTGGGAAGTGCGGGCTGACAGAGAGCAGACAGCAGCAAGGGGCGCCCTTCACTATTTGGCGTTGGTGCTGCAGAAAGCGTGCATCAAGAAAGTGGCGTGAGGCTTTGGGAAGCCCTGGGCAGGGAGGAGACGGAGGGACAAGAGGGGAGGCAGGTTTAGTGGTCTTTCTTGTTATTTCTGTCCTGGACAAGGAGACAGCAGGAAGGGCAGCAACAGCCACAGCCCAATTGCAGCGCTGAGGGGAGTGTATCTTCTCTTGGCTGCTTCGACGACCACAACATGCTGACAGTGTATATACAAAGTGTGTGAGTGTCTCTTCGTTTCTTTCCTCCTCTAGAGACTATTTGTACTCGCAACGTGCGTCTTTTCTGTTTCCAGCAAGTGCCTGTGGCCTTGCGTGTTTGGAAAGAGCAGGCGCAAGAGACGGTTTTTTAACCAGAGGAGGCACCTTCTCTGCGTTGTCTCTTCTCCATGCCACTACAAGGGAAACTAGGGACTAGTTGAGGCACTTGGAGGCCCTTCTCTTGGGGTTGTAGGTTAGCAAGGCCATGCCTAGAGACACAGATCCTCCCAGCAGCAGCTTAAGAGACAGTGGCCGCCTCTTGGTGTGTCTCCTTGTCCTTTCCCTTTGGTAGAGACTTCTAGATGCCTCTGCGTCATCTTGTGACGAGGCAGCAGTCCTTGTGCTGCATGCAGTAGGGGGTGAGAGTAGGGGGCCTTCCTGTAGCCTCCCCCAGCGTTTATTCAGGGGACAGACAAGGACTACTAAGAGACAAGGACTAATAAGAAACAAGAACTAACAAGAGACATGAACTAATACGAGATCACACTGGAGGTCTTTCGAAGAGCAGATTGCTGTCGTTGCAGTTGCTACAGCAGGGGCGCAGCAGCAGCAGCTGCTGCTGTACAAAACAAATATAAAAGTAGGGGGGACAAGTGCCTTTGCGCTTTTTTCCTTTGAAAGAATAGAGAGTGTCTCTTTGGCGTGGCGACGGAGACACTCGAATAAGAGAGTGTCTTTTGGCATGCTGATAGAGACACTGCCTCCACCTTAACATCCAGGTTTGCCTGGTGTCTCCCCTAGGGACACCGATGCGAGGAGTTGCTGCTGCTCCTTTACTTCCCTCGCGAGGGTCTCGTCTCCGAGCAGCTCCTCCAGGTCCTCCCTACGGAGACAGACACCCCAGCAAGCCGTAAACCCTAAAGCCTCCTCATGGTGCCCGGCATGTGAGCTGTCTCTAAGCAGGTTGGGGTGTGTCTCTCCTAAAGAAAGACTGCTTGCTGCGCATTGGGGATACGAGGAGAGTGAGGCTCAATCGTGTAGTTGCTATTGTCTCCTTGAGGTTTGGAGGCTTAGGCCAAGGGAGATTGACGGTACTTGTAGTCTCGGAGGAGACAGCAGAGGGCCCTCATAGAGGCCTCCTGAAAGGGGGAACGTCTCGCCCTAAACATGGTGTCTAGACACTTCAGCACGGGCACCACCTGCGCAGCAAGGCGCAAGTTTCATTGCCAGCAAAGAGGCCTTATCGGCGTGAGGCCTAGCAAGCCAAAGCTAGCGGCCCTGTCCTCACCTCTCCCTTAAAGCCTCAACGCTGAACTTTGTGCAGCCAAGGGTCTTAATAGAATGTACGGAGACAAACACCGCAACCCACCTCCGTCTGCAGCACACGCTTTACCATCGCCGCAACGAGCCCTGCAACGCCAGCGGAAGACGCAGCCGCAGGGGCCCCTCGTCCTCTGGCTAAGGGGCCCCTGCGAGGCCCTCCCTTGGAGGGTGTCTTGGGTGTCCCCACCTCGTGCTCGGACTCACCACCCGCTGCTGCTGCGGCGTCTGGATCTGCGGCTGCTGCTGCTGATGCAGCACCAGAAGCCTTGGACACCTTCAGGCGCAAGTCTGTGGAGGCCAGCAGCAGCAGCGTGTCCTCAAGAAGAGACCCCAGGGGCTCTTGGGAAGACGCAGGAAGCTGGAGCGCCCCTTTGCTGCTGCTGCTGCTACTGCTGCTGCTGCAGATAAGGCTGCTGCTGCACGTGTCTCCATCAGCGTCTACTTCGCCTGCTTCTTGGCCAAGCCAAGCAGCCAAGACGCTGCTAACCAGCAGCCTGCAAGGAGACAGAGACACCTCCACAAACACAAAAAGGACGTTTCTTTAGTGGGGAGGAGAGAGACACACAGGGTAGGCAGAGAGACAAAAGGGGACAGAAGAAGACAGCACCATGAGCATAGGGAGTGTCGGATGCAAGGAGACAGCCGCTTCTCGGCCTCCCATAAGCAACGAAGGCACGCACCGCTGCAGCTGGAGTTTCCTTAACATTGGAAGAGTGTTAATTACAAAGCAGTAAATTCTCTGAGCACAAGTGGCAGCAGCAGCAGCAGCAAAAGCACGAATTCAAGGCAAACCGCCTAGAGGCCCCGCAAGCAGCCAGCTGCTGCGTTGCTGCTGCAGCAGTGGGTTTGTTGTTCCTGCTGCCGCAGCAGGAGGAGTGTCTACAGAGACACGCTGGAAGACACTCTGAAGAGGGGCAAAAAGGCAGCGAGGGAGACAGAGGGAGAACGTGGAGGAGACAGCTTGCCTGCTTGCGTTGATGGTCAGAGGGACACTGGAGTTGAGCTGTTCCGACTTGGCCTCTAAAGGCAGGGTGTTTGTAGGCCCCATTAACTGCACAGAGCACCTCAACAAAGAGAGACGGCAAGACAGCCTCCTGCACCACCGACACAGCAGGAGACACAGAGACACACAGACACCAATGAGGGACAGCTGCAGCAAACGGGGTGCTAGGAGGTGGCGTGGCTGCTTCGGGGCTCATGCAGGGGATCGATCTAGAGGAGACACCTCCGCGCTATCTCCATCTGGCAGCCTCACGTGGCGCGGCAGCACAAGGCCAAGAAAGACAGATTCAGCCAACCCACGCACGGCGGGATCCTCATCGCCAAGACAGAAGAAGAGACTGCAGCAGCAGGAGCAGCAGCAACAGCAGCAGCAAACTAGGCATAGTCCCGCTTCCACAGGATTAGTCAGCCACCTCTAGGGTTCTTGAGGGAAGCGTTGTCCCTTTCAATCGCTATCTCCTTGTGTCTCTTTAGGCCTCACCCCTGCACAGCCTCTCCCTTAAACCGAACAAACTCCTCAGTTAGCAGGCGCGACAAACAAACCAATGCCATTTTCCTTAGAGGAGCCAGCGCGATGGTGTTGCTGCTGCTGCTTCTGCCTCCTGAAATTGGCAGCAAGCCAGTAAGTGGGGCTCTTGGAGGCCGTGCTGTCTCCGTTTCCTTTGAGGTTATGGCGGAGACAATCAGGGGCAAAACTTTATCTGTCAGCTGCCCGTGGCGCTGCAGCACATCGCTCAAAGCCTGCAACCACAGCAACACAAACACAGGGTCACGTCTTTTGCTGCTATTGCAGGAGCAGCAGCATCAGGAACAACAACAGTAGCAGCAACAGCTGGCTGGGAGACTCACCACTACTGCGTTTAGTCGGACTAGCGGCGGTTCTTGGGGCTCGAGCTGTGCAGCCAGCAGCTCAACAGCTAGCTGCAGCAGCTGCTGCTGCCTCACTGGCGGTCTTTTGCTGCGCCTTGCTGCTGCTGCTGCCGTCCCACGCCCGAGAGGCCGTGGGAAGGAGACATCTACGGAGACAGTCCCTCCTGCTACGGCCAGCTTGCCAAGCACGTGAACAGCCAACACCCTCACACGCAATGGCAGAGGCTTAAACAGTTGCTGCTGCTGCTGCTGCTGCTGCTGCTGGGAAGGGACTTGCCTATGCCTCTTTTTTGGAGGCTCGCACGTAGGGGAGCGGAGGGGCCGAAAAGGAGATAGTGCGGATGCCACAATAGCAGCAGCCTGGGGAGACTCCATTAACATGGTGCTGCTGCTGCTGCTGCTGCTGCGCTCGCCCCTCGGAGACGATTCCTCAAGGCAGCAAGAATCTCTTCCTGCTGGTGCTGCTGCAAGTGCTGCATCTGCTGCTATTGCAGACAACTGGGGAGGAACTAGGTTGTCAAGCTGTTGCTGCTGCTGTTGCCGCTGCTGTTGTTGCTGCTGCTGGTTCCAGGGCTGCCCTGATGCGGCTCGCTGAATGGCTGAGGGAAGTTTGTCCAAAACAAGGGCCTGCAAAGGAGCATTGCGAACGGAGACAGTCACGGAGACGCGTTCCTGTTAAGGCCAAAAAAACAACTGCTGCAGCACGAGAAGCAGCTTCTGTCTTCTTACCTGTATGACCTTTGCCATATCCTCCTCAAGCCGCAAGAGACCCATTAACGCCAGCTCCCCAGCTAATGACAGGTGTCTGCACCAGACAGCAGCAGCCGCAGCAGCAAATGAACAGACGATGCATGCGACCCTGAGCCTTGTGGATGCACAGCTGCTGCTGCAGCAGCAGAAGCAACAGAAGTCGCTGCAGAGCCAGCTGACCTGCACAGCGTCTCGTCGTCTGGTAGGAGCTGCACTCTTTCGTGTTTTCCTGCTGCTCCTGCTGCTGCTGCGGTGCCTGGGTGTCCATACACCGCGGCGCGGTTGAGCATATCCTTGAGAATCCTCTGCAGGCCTTCCCTAGTGGCGTTCAACAGCGCCTCTGTCCAGCTGCAACCCCTGTGCTGCTGCTGCTGCTGCTGTTGTTGTTCAGTGGGAGAGAAGGTGGCGGTGAGTGGGAAGTACGTCAGGCCGTTAGAGACAGCCAAGAGAGCCCTCACTGCATCTGCTACGAGGTCGACTGGCAGCAGCTGCGAAGACAGCAGCAGCATAAGCTGTGCTGCTGCAGCGGCGCGCGTTGCAGCAGAAGCAAAAGGGGCTGCGGACTCAACCAGCTCCAGAAGCAGCAGAGAATTGGGGCCAAAAAGCATGTCAGTCGCCTGCTGCTTCTCTTGCTGCTTCTCTTGCTGCTGCTGCTGCTGCTCCCCCTTCTGATGCTGCCGCTGCAGCAGCAACACAGTAGCTACTTGGTTCCAAGCAGCTATGGCCGCATCGGCGGCCTCTGCTGTGCGCCTCGAAGCTGCCCCGAAAATTCTGCCACTCCAGCAGCAGCTGCTGCTACTGCTGCTGCTGTTTGCAGCAGAGCTGAGGTCTGCTACAGCGCCGCTTGCGTAATCAAAAAAGCCCTAAAGAAGTCAAGAGACAAATCGCATGCAGCTCAGCAACTACAGCACAGCACATTAGGTGCAGCGACAGCAAACGAAGCAGCAGCAAGAGCCCATGCAGCAGCAGCAGCAGCTGACCTGTAGCTCAAGGAGTCTCCTTACAGCAACGCCAGGGGTGGCCACGCTGCGAATACACTCAGCTAGGGCCTCACCAGCCATCCCACCTCTGCAGCACCAACACCACACCGCAAACCCTAAACCCAAGACCTTAAACCCTAAATCCTAAATTGTAAACCCTAAACCCTAAATGCAAACCCTAAACCGTTGGCCCTCACCGTTTGCTGCAGCAGACTGCAAAAAAGCTTCTCAGTGTCCCTAGCTGCTCGTCGGTCGAGCCACAAATAACCAAATTAGCTGCATCTGATGCTGCTGCTGCCATGCTGCTGCTGCTGCTGCTGTCTCCATCAAACTGCAGAAGCTGCTGCGCTGCCTCGAATGCCTTCTCCCTCACCATGGGCTCTTCTTCGGCTGACACTGCTGCATGCAGCACGCAATCCCGCCAGGCGTTGCAGATGCTGCTAACGATATTGTCAGCAGCAGCATGGCCACTCTGCTGCTGCTCGTGTGGCAGCAGCAGGTCCGACTGCTGCTGTTGCTGCTGCTGCTGCTTGTGTATGGCCGTAGTGGTGAACGCATGCAGCGTAAGAACTGCCTGCCTCCTCACTAAAAGAGAATTGTCTCTGCAGCGTCCCGCCACCTGCTGCCACCCGAGGAGACGAAAGACGCCCCACCCATCTCCACGTAAAAAGGCTGCCAGCGGTACTTCTGCTGCTGCTCCTGCTCCTGCTGCTGCTGCTCCTGCGTCTTCCTCTGTCTCTTCCACTGGAGACTCTCCAGCCTGTAGCAACCTTGGACGTAATGGGAGCTGCCGCAGCAGCGGGAGGTGCTGCTGCAGAAGAGGCAGCAGTTGCTGCAGCACGGCGAGCGCAGCGCGCCTCACGACAGTTTTGCTGTGCTCAAGGCAGCTGCCCTTCAGTCTCTCCAATACAGAAGGTTGCAGCAGTGGCTGCAGAAGCAAGAGTTTCCGCTGCTGCATCTCTCCGGCTCTGTCTCCTACTGCTGCTGCTGTTGTGGCTGCTGAGTGCAGCAGCAAGGCGCAGACAGCAGGCAGGGCCTCAATGGCTCTCGCCCTTATGAGAGGCTGGTGGTCATCTAGTGCTGCAGCAAACGGCAGCAGCAGCTGCTGCAGCAGCGCGAGGCCTCCGCTGTCTTTTTTGTCCTCTAAGAGGGGTCCCAGTAGCAGCTCACTGCTCCCGGGTGTCTTAGGACCCTTTATAGAACCACCGCGCTTGCTACTGCTGCTGCTGCTAGCAGTGGGCGCATGCAAAAGCTGTACCAGCAGCTCCAACCCCAGCAGCCGTTGCCCGAGGCGAGAAGCGCGCAGCAGAGGGGCGACGACTAGCCGCAAAAACCGCTCAACCACGCCACACCCCCGCAACTGCTGCTGCTGCTGCTGCTGCTCGATTGACAGCTGGCGCTGCTGGATATGTGGTGGCAGTATGCCGCTGCTCCAGTGAAGCAGCTGCATGGCCTCCTGATGTGAGCAGCACCGTATGACGCTGTAGCACGTTGCTGCTGCCGCTGCTGCTGCTGCAGTGCAGCTGGGGAGACAGCCGAAGCAGAAGCTGCCTAGAAAGGCCAAGAACGGATCTGCTGCTGATTCCCGCTGCTGCTGGAGTTCAGCCAGCATGTCTGCTTCCACGTCGTTAGGAGCTGCAGCTGCTGTTGCTGCTGCTGCTGCTGCAGCGCGAAGCTCTTGTAACTCCGCCCTGCTGGCCTGCTGCTGCAGCAGAGGGTGCAGCAGCAAATCCGGCAGCAGCAGCTCGCCGCAGCACGCCACCAACTGCAGCACCAAATCAATAAGTCGCTGTTGCTGCCGCTGCCACTGCTCATTTGCTCCTACTGCTGCAGCTGCAACACACACGCTGGTCGCTGCTGCTCCATCTCCTGCTGCTGCACCCATCTCAACCTGCTGCTGCTGTTGCTGCTGCTGCTTCAACAGTCGAGGCAACAGCAGCAGCAACACATCGCTTGCAGCTGCTGCGAGGCCATCCACCATTGGTCCTCCCTCATAAAGCGGCAGCAGAAAGAAAGGCCCTTGCTGCTGCTCCTGCTGCTGCTGCTGTTGCCGTTGCTGTTGCAGGTCATCCTCCTCCTCCGTCCTGTCCACTATGTCGTCAGGCATCCCTGGCTCTCGAGGTTGCTGCTGCTCCTGTTGCTGCTCCTGTTGCTGCTGCTGCTCCTTTTGCTGTTGCTGCAGTTGCTGCTGCTGCATGTGTTGCGAGCGTAGCAGTTTGACGCGCAGCAGGAACAGCAGCGGCAGCAGCAGCAAACCATCCCTGCGGGAAGCAGCAGAGAAACCCAATATATTTGTCAGCCTCTGCGCTTTGCAGTTCGCGGCTAGAGGTTTAAGTTTAGGGTTTAAAGTTTGGGGTTTAGAGTTTGGGATACCTCTGAGTTCCTCTTGTCTTCTCCACGAGGTCCATTGCCCGCCGCAGCAACAGCCGTAGCGCCTCTCGGTTGCTGCTGAGGGCGATGCTTTTCTGCTGCAGCTGCAGCAGCAGCAAACAGAGATGCAGGGATAGCACTGCAGTTAAAGAGGGAGACTGTTGCTGCTGCAGCCAGTAAGAGAGCCGCAGCTGCTCCTGCTGTTGCTGCGGCTGCTGGTCATGCTGCTGCTGGTGTTGCTGCTGCTGGTGTTGCTGCTCCTGCTGCTGCTGCTGCCAAGACGCAGCTGTACAATCAACGGGTTGCTGCAGCTGCCGCAGCACGAGTTGCAACAACTCTCCGTCGAGCATCGGTTGCTGCAGCTCATGCCTGTCATTCATTTGCAGCTGCACCCACACACGCAAGCCCAGATAGCCAGAGTTCGTCCCAGCTAACCACAGCAAGCCACAGCTAGCCATAGCTGGCCACAGGGAGCCTTTGTGAGGCCCACTTGAGCCCTGAGTAACGCTGCCTAGTTGCCAGCAGGATTCAACGCCAAGGATTCTTGAAGGCTTTGGGTTGTGCTGCTGGTGCTGCTGCTGCTGGTGCAGTAGCAGCTGCTGCAGTAGCTGCTAGCGGTGTTGCTGCTTGTGCGAGAAGCTGCTGCTTAGGCTTACCCCTAGAAACCTGAGATAAACAACGGCAGCAAGTGTCCCCTCGAGGCCTCGTCGCTGCATGCAGAGACCCAGAGCAGCAGACACAACCCGCCACGCCCCTACGGGTGCAGCAGCTTCGGGTGTCTCTAAACCAGCAGCAGCTGCTGCTGCAGCAACAGCACCACGGATGGCTTCCCATCCTTCCCACTGCGTGCTGCAGTCTGCCGCAGCAAGCAGCAGGAGCGCATCAGCCAACCTCTGCAGTGTCTCTGCATCAGTAGCAGGCACAGCTTCCTCCGCTGCCGCTGCTGCTGCTGCTGTTGCCTGTGCTGCACCTGCAGCACATGTCTCCACGGCCTCGACGAGCGGCAGCGCAGCAACAGCCTCTCCAATTGCTGCTGCTGCGCATAGCGGTGTATTTGAGAGAAACGGAGCAGCAGCTGCTGCAGCGAGCTGCAGCGCCAGAGCAGGTGCAGCGGCAGCTGCAGCAGACACAGCTGCTTTTGCTGCTGCAGCAGTGGGTCCATAGAAAAAGACCTCAAAGTTTTTTAAAGTCTCCTTTATGGAGGAGCAGCAGAGTGTATCCCCCAGGCCAGCGCGGGCCTTGCGGGGCCCCTTCCCAGCAGCGCCGCCACCTCGGGGCCTCTTGCCGCGCGGGGCCCCCAACAGGCCGCTGCGCTGCACCAGCTGACCAGTTTGATGACCTTTGCTGCTACTCTCTCTGCTGCTGCTTTCGCTGCTGCTGCTCTCACTGCTGCCTTGCCTGCTGCTGCTACGGCTTTTGCTGCTGCTGCTGCTGCTGCTGCTGCGTTGCATGCGGCCTGTGCCCCGCCGCGGTGTGAGACGTAAGGCTGGAGGGGCCCCATTGCCGCAATCCCCTGCAGCACTGCTGCTGCTCCTTCTCCGCATCCCGTTGCTGCTGCTGCTGCTGCTCCTCCGCCGCAGCAGCCGTTTGCTGCTGCGGCTGTTGCCTCCTTCGTCGCTCCTCGAGTCAGTGGTGCTGCTGGTGCTGCTGCTGCGCGCTGCTGGTGCTAAGGGTCCCAAGGGTCCCATGCAGGGGGGCTCGGGAAGCATTGCTGCACGCGGCAACCCGATGCATAGTACCACTTTCCTGAGGGCTTGCTGCTGCTGCTGCTGCTGCACCTGTTGCTGCAGAGCAGCAGATTGCTGCTGCCCTCTCCCAAAAAGTTAGTTGCAGCAACAAGAGTACAGGCCGCAGCGTGCTTAGTGGCCGCATGATTTGAGGTGGGGTCCCCTCTCTATTACCACTCAGGGGGCCCCTTGTGCTGTTCTATGGGGAAGGGGCCCCCGTGCAGACGGGCTTTGCACGTCTTGCTATCTTTGCACATGCCCCAAGTGCATTTCAAGAAAAAAACCAAAAGAAAGATTTTGTTTGCTGCTGCTTTCTGCGAAGGCTGCGAACTCCGGGGTCACCTTGGGGGCCTCGGCGCTTTAAAGTTATTTTTAGTGGCTTTATGTAAAACTCCCCAATGAAATTTCCTCCAATATTTTGAAAAAAACCTGCAGATTTTTCAAATGCTTTACACTTTAAATAGCTCCTTGAATACCCTAGCCGTGAACTGTGGTCCTTGAGGGTCTTCACACGGTGGGGTTGTTGTACCTGGAGTGGGTGGGGCCCTAGAGCATGACCCCTCTGTGAGAGTTTTACAACCCAAAGGCCTTTTTTATACTTGGCAACATCAGGATTATAATTGTCCAGGCAGCGGCAGGCTACGGCTTGGCTTTTGGGTGTGCTTTTGTCTCTGTTGCCTCGTGTGCTTGCAGTATGGAATGTTGCCGTAATATTGGCTTATGCCCGCTGCTGTTCGCACTGCTACGTATTTTCTTTATTTTGCTTTTTTGCTTGACTCTGCTGTGTGCAGAGGTTTGCCTTTGGCTGCGCCTTTGACTCTCTGAATTATGTAATTGAAACTTGTATAGGGAGGCACAACGAGCAACGACCAGCGCATTATACATAGTTACAATAAATACGCATTTTATCTACGCAAGAAAATTTTTGCAGACAGACAGAACGCAACAAATACCAGCCGCTGGAACTGGCATTAGAGCCTTTTTGCAGAAACGCTCCAAGATATGCAAAAGTGCCAATCCAGGCGAAAATAAAGCTGATCCATATAAAATACATTGTGTATGTTCTATATTATGTATTGCATGTAATTGAGCACCACTGCCTTCTTCCAAAAGAGTGTTTAGAGACACTGCATACAGCAGTCTATCTACCCCATAGTGCAGCGGCCCGCACAGACTCAGGCAGTTGCCTGGAGGCGTAGCGATAGGAGACAAGAGGCGGTTTTGTTGAACTCTTGACGCTGCCACCTGTGTGTTCGCCTGTCACTGTGGATGTACACCATAGCAAATACGTCTGCGCACCAGCAGCCGCCTCTAGTCTTTAGTTTGCGTTGGATTAAAAAGGGAGATTTCTTTACAAATACCTCACGATGCTGACAGGCTGGGGCAGTTTATTTGGGGGCTATTTGGGGGCCCGCGTCTTTAAAGAGGCTTGCAAGTGGCACTTGGCGTTAAAGAGAGCGTATGCAGGCAAAGACAATTACGGATGGAGACAAAGTGCAGCACAGTGCAGACAGGTGCAGATGTATCTCTGCAGAGACACGAGGGACATGTGCCAACTATCCCCTTTTTACCGGCCCTGGCCGTAGCTTTTCTCTGATGCGTCCCGTGGAGAAGAAAAACTGCTGGGGAGACAGGAAAGTGCGGGGCAGGCCAAGACATCGGCTGGCAGCACCTCACGTGCCTTCGGCACAGCCCCAAAGTTCCCCTTCGGTGGCCCTTGCGGTTATCTGCAGGACTGGCAAGGCTCCCGACTCTCACTACGCGCTGGCACTGCATGCATTTCCACCTAAAGGAGCCACCGTCCCCGCAGAGCCATCGTCGTGGCTGTGGCCTGCCCTGGGCTGCGGGCTCTTAGGTGGGGTTGTTGCTGGGTTGCCAGGACGTTTGTCTGTGATGCGTCCCCTGACCCGGCAGGTGGACCTATTGGTCTACGTGTGGATGGCAGGCAGTAAATTCAAAACAGAGACTTTATAAAAGAATTGCACCAATCCAATTTAAATGTGCTGAGGGTCAGCTTATCGGAGCTGTCTCCTCTCCACCGCCGCCCCTTGGCCTCAGAGGTTCTAAGGCTCCCTAGCTGTCTTTGCGTGTCTGCATGCACCAATGGACGCGTGGCGTCTCTCTACCCGCTACAATCCTTCACAGCCCTGCATGCAGCCCCAAATGGAAAAACCTTAGAAAAGTTTGCTAGGCAGCCACTCACTGAGCTCGTTGCTCCTTCCATTTGCTAGTCACAAGAGAAGCAGCAAGCGCATCCCTACCAAGCACCACAATATACAAATAGAATTGTAATACTTTGGCAGCAAACGGCGACCTCGAGGGCCTCAGGCTTTCGCGGCCTCTGCGTCCTGCATGACCACCTCCCCCGCCTGTCTCTCATCAAGCTCCGAAAACATAAACTCTCTCTGGTATTCCTGAGAAACGCAAAGAGCAAAACAACAAAGAGG
The DNA here is from genome assembly GCA_002271815.1 of Eimeria falciformis. Classification (NCBI taxonomy): domain Eukaryota; phylum Apicomplexa; class Conoidasida; order Eucoccidiorida; family Eimeriidae; genus Eimeria; species Eimeria falciformis. Next base: position 481,883 of record NPHX01000687.1, read on the forward strand.
CAGCAGGCATGCAGCCACCAACCTCGGCAACCGACAGAATGGAAACAGCAAAAGAATACTTAATTAATTCAAATGATTTCCAACGCATGCAAAATGCGGCTGAGAGAGACGAGAGAACACGCGGGTTGATGGCCCACCACGAGGTACTGCGTGCTGCGCTTCACATCCAAAAAGAGCGTGTACACCTTGCGGACGTCTTCCACATCGACAGCACTTTTTCTCTTTCTCTTAGCCACGAGGTTCGCCACAGTAATTAAGTGAAGTGCGTAGCGGAGAGAAGAATCCAAACCGATGCGACACAAGAGCTGTTGAGCCTCAGGCTCAAGCTCCACGTCCTCTTCCTCAGCACGCAACTCGATGATCTGCACAAAAAACCACAAACCCTAAACCCTAAACCCTAGACCCTTAGCCGTCTCTAAGGCTGTCGGCGCCGAAAGGCCTTAAAGAAGCTGCTGTCTCCCGCTTCCTTAACGAAAAGCACCTTTAACATTTCCTGCTCTGAGTAAGGTTCAGTCGCGATGATGAGAGTTCTGTCAAGAAGGTCGAGGGGAATGCCGTGGGGGGCCTTGTAGTCAGTCCCGCGGATTGTGGTGATGCCTCGGTTCGTCGCCATCACAACAACAGGAGCTGCTTCGCTCTCCAGGGCCCTGCATGCAGCAAGCAAGCAGTTGTACGTACAGTACAGCAGCAGCAGCAGAACCAACGGCAGCAACGACACCAGCAGTAACATCGGCAGCACTGCACCTGTTGAGGAAAGAAAAGCATTCGATGTCCAACATGTGGACTTCGTCGATGAACAAGACACCCTGAGGAGACAGCACAAAGCCTCAAAGCCCTCTAAGGCGTGCGTATCGCATGCAGCAAGGCTAAACTCGCCTAAGAACGGGACTGGTGCATCCCTCTGTTCTCAGTCCAGGGCCCCACGCCACCCAAACCCTCAACGAAAAGGCCTTCAAAACATACCGGGATGACCTCAGCCTTTCCCTCCTCCTTCCACTCGGCCACCTTGGTGTCGATCTGCTCCCGCACTTCCCCCTTTATTTCTCCCGTGTCGCCCGCAAACAAAGCAAGGAAACCCTGGGCCCTGCAGCAGGTGCACAGACACTCTAAACGCATGCACTCATGTCCCTATCTCCTTTGCTTACCTGTGAGAACAAAGGCGTTGCATGCAAGGTGTAGGCCGCATTGGGGTGTACAGGAATACCTGCCTCTCCCAAGACCTAAACCATAAACCGTAAACCCTGAACCCTGAACCCTAAAGTGGCAAGGACAGGCAGTGCTTGCCTGCTGTTAATAACGTCGATCTCATGGAGAGTCACCGTGTGAACAATCTCCTTCCTCTTCTGCAGCTCGCCCTCAGGGCACTGTGCGCATGCAGCAGTCCCCACACGCGGCAGAACTGTCTCCCTTTCAGCCTTGATAGAGCTGAAGAGAGACACCTGAGCTGCTGTCGGAGGAGAAAGGGAAGCGAGCAGCAATCCAAGAGAGACACTTCAGAAGAGCGCATGCAGTGAGCTGCAAAATACCTGCACAAATCGCGTTGTGGGCCCCACAGCGTCGAAATCCTTAGCCCTCGCAAAGCCGCGACCAATCTTTGTGACCTTCCCACTGGCCTTGTCAATGGAGATGACGTCACCCGCGCTGACGCCTTCCTTGGTGAGGGCATCTGCACCGAACACACAGCAACCTCACCCACCATACCACCTTTTCCTGCTGGCCCTCTCCAGCATGCAGAGACACACAAGAAGAAAAGGAGACAGCCGAAGAAATAGCTCGTTGGCGGCTTGCCTATGAGCTTGGAGCCCAAATCGTAAAGCGTCTCCATCTCCGTCGTCTTGAGGGACATTCTCCCCGTCCTCGCAGCGCCACTGCCAGTTGGCTGATCAATTTCTATCTCTACTACCTCTGAGACGCAGCAAGCAGCCGGCAGCGAACTAGGGTTTATTCGTGAGGGTGTACAGACAGCTCCCTAGCCCTTTAGATGCCAAGGCCTGCGTGGAAAGCAGCAGCTAGCTGCACTTTGAGATTTTTGCGGCGTTTCGAGAGACCCCTAAGGTGCCGAGCACAGCCAGAGGCAAGGGGCAGGCGAAGTGACCCTGCTGGGCGCACCCCCTTCAATAATTTCTGCTTCTTCTTTGATTCGCACTGCTATGGAACGCCTGAAGGCCTGCGTTAAAGCCTCCGTCTTGCACATCTCTAAGCTAAATATCTCCGAACCCGAAAGATGGGTGAAGGGAGTGTCCTGATAAAAACACAAACCCTAAACCCTAAACCCTAAACCCTCAGCACTACTTATAACAAAGTGGGTCCTGAACCCTAAACCCTAAACCTTCAGCACTACGTATTATAGAGTGGGTCCGAAACCCTAAACCCTATGCCCTAATATGCGTACAGCCCCCAGCTCCTTTGCAATGGCCATTGCAATGGCCGTCTTTCCCGTCCCCGGCTGTCCAGCGAGGAGCACAGCGCGGCCCGCAATGCGGCCCGCCTTAATCAACCGACATATCAACCCTGAAGCACAACAGACACACAAACACAGACAAACGCAAGTGCAGTGTCAGCAGCAGCAAAGCCGCATGAAAAGCAGCAGCAGAAGCAGCAGCAGCAGCAGCAGCAAGAGCAGCAGAAAATCACCTGCAGCTTTTCTCGCATTGCCCTGGCCAACCATCCCCTGCGATGTTGGCTTTGGCTGCAGAGCGTCTGAGAGGCCGAGGCCCCGAATGTGGGAGTGCACGGCAACGCGCTCAACGCGAGCCAACTCCGTTACTTCTGGAGGAATAATTGGATTCGCCATCTTTGCTGCTGCTGTTGCTGCTGCTGCTGCTGCTGCTGCTGCTGCTGCTAAGGGCGGTGGTGCTTCCCTTGCTGCTGTACGCCCGAAGGACGGAGTCCGACACAGACAGCAGGGGCGGGGGAGCCGCAAACAACAGGAGACACCTAAAGTTTCTGTCGCTGCTGCTGCTGCTGCACTGGCTGGTGTAGATACACCCAAATTAGGAGGGCTACGTGGCCGTCTTGATGCTGGGAGCTGTAGGTGCAGGGAGGCTGTGCACCCCGCCTGTGCGCCGGCGAAAGCAAAAAACCTCACTTGAAATGCTGCTGCAAGTGCTACTGATGCTTCTGCTGGAGTTGCTGCAATGTTGTTCTGGGAGATGCCACTATAACTATTGCGGGGCTACTCTGTTGCTGCAGTTGCTGCTGTTGCGGTGCTGCTGCAAGATAAGAAGATAATAACAAAATAAAGGTTTTAAAACCAATTAAAAACATTGAAAAAAGACAGTATTTGTAGCCCTTCCCTCCTTTTGGGGTTTCTTGGTTTGCAGGACCGCTGCTGCTGAGGGCTGCACTACTACCCGTAAAACCCAGAGAAAGAGAGCCACTAGCAGCCTCTGCTGGCTTTGCTCCTGCTGTCGTGAGGTTTTATTTTTAAGGGTTTGTAGCAATTTTGTCTTTAATTTGTGGTGAACTCAAGAAGTTTTCTTTTCTGCTCGATGGGGGGCCCATGGAGGATCTGGGGGCCCCTCTTATCCTTGCCGCTACAAGGCTCTCTTATTCCTTCCAGTAGGCAGCAGCAACTCTAACAGAACCTGCAGTGGCAAGTTTTTGCTGCTGCGGCTGTTGCTGTTAAGCGACTCCGGTATCTCTACAAAAGTTCCAACGACTGAGGCCCTCTAGTGAAAAGGGGCCCAGGGTGCCTGCTGAAGCGCTGCTGGGGATGCGGAGGTTAGCCCTGCTGGCAGCAACGCGGCGAGCTGGTGCAGCAGTTGCGACAGCAACAGCAGTTGCTTCTGCTAACTCCACTGCAGCAGCAGCAACAGCAAAGACAGCAGGCCTTTGCAGACCCTTCGTTGTCTCTTGGGGTCTCCTTGGTGATGCTGGCAGCTGCTTGCTGCCTCTGACTCCTCTGAACATTTTCCTTCCGATTGCGCTACAGCACCAAAAAATATCTACTGCTGCTGCTGCAGCAGCTGCCGCTGCAGCTTCTTTTGCTGCAACTCCTGTGGACGCAGCTGCTGCTGCTGCTGAAGCAGCTCGCGGCTTCTCTCTTCCGGAATGCCACTTGGCTGCTGCTGCTGCAGCTGCTCGCTTTGCGTTGCTGCATGAGCTGCATGATGCTGCCTTTTGGCGGGAGTTGGGATCCGCCGCTGAGCCTCTCCTTGAGGCCCTTGCTGCAGGCCAGTACACTGAGCTGCCTCACTGCAGCAGCATCAGCAGGATCAGGAGCGGCAGGAGAAATGGGGTGTCTTCCTGCGGCAGCTTGGGGGCAGCCACCGCGGTTTTGTCGATGCTGAAAGGGGTGGCACAACAGCAGCGCAGCACTGCAGCAGCAGCAGCAGGGTGGTGCGTAGACACTCGAAGTGTTGCTGTGTCTCTGGCCTTGTTAGTAAACAGTTTTAAGCAAATGCGGGTGTATCGTTTGGGGATGTTTGCTGCAGCAGAACGAGCAGCACATCTCCACTTGAATGTGCTGCCCCTTCACGTGGTGTCTGTGCTCTGCTGCTCTTTCGCTGCTGCTGCTGCTGCTGCTGCTGATGTTTTTCCGTCTGCCAGTTTTATGCTGGCTGCAGGGAATTACTGTGCAGAGGCAGCAGCAGCAGCATGCACTGTTGGTGCTGCTGGCAGCAGCCCCTTTTACGCTCTCCCACCAAAGCTGCAAGCTGCTGCTGCTGCTGCTACTGGTGCTTCTGCTTCAGAGGATGGAGGACGGCGGCCTGCAGCAGCATCTGCTGCTGCCTATTTTCACTTTGCTTCTTGGTGTCACTTGCTGGCTGCCTTTGCCAGCTGCGGCGTGCCTCACCAGGGCCTCTTTGAGGCTGCAGCCCCTCACCTCTGCCTCGTGCTGCAGCACCACCAGCCACACTTGCTGGTGCTGCAGCAGCGGCAGCAGCAACAGCTTTTGCTACAGCAGGCCAGCAGCAGCAGAAATCACAGACACAAGCAAATCGTCACTCCGGGGGCGCTCGTTGCCAAGATGATCAAGGCCTATGCTACGTTAGTTGCCTTAGGGTTTAGGGTTTAGGGTTTAGGGTTTAGGGTTTAGGGT
>NPHX01000687.1:486936-515247 GCA_002271815.1 Eimeria falciformis
TTATCTGAGGACTGTATGGAGGGAGGGGCATGCTGCTGCTGTGGGCTTTTGTGGTGCTGCGGTTTCTGCTGCTGCATTTGCAGGTTTGGTTTCTCCCATAAGCGGCTGCTTCTGTCTGTCTCCAAAAGCCTCAGCGTTGTCTCCTTTAACGACAAACAGCTAGAGGTCTGTCCCCCCTGAGGCCCCTCTTCCTTCACTGTCTCGAGCTGCACAGCAGTATCATGCTGCTGCTGTCGCGCTGCTGCTGTGCTGTACAGACACTCCGGGACTCGATGGTCCGCCTGCGCTACCACGAGCCCCTGCTGCTGTCCCTTGCCCGCATCCGCCTCAGCGGCAATGCAGGCAGCAGCAGCAGCAGCGAAAGCAGCAACCATTAGAAGCAGCAAGTGGGGATGTGCACCAATTGCTGTGAGCATTCGGTGCTTGTGCAGCAGCAGCTTAAAGCTGCTGTTGTTGCTGCTGCAGTTCGGGTGTACAGACCTCTTGTCAACCGCAGCCTCCTCTGCCTTTTGCGTAGCTGTTTGGGTGGGATCGTTTTTAAAAGCGATCCCACCCAAACAGCAGGGCCTGCTGCTGCGGCACTCGTGTGGCCCTGTAGCAAAGTCACTACTGCAGCAAGCCGCATACAGCGAGGAAGCAAGGTATATAGAGAGAGTTGTTGCTGCAGCAAGCTGCTGCTGCTGACTCTGGAGGAGCCAGCAACTAAGAGCCACTTGAGGTGTTATATAGCGTTGCGTCGTTTAGAGACAAAATGCGTTTCCTTAGTGAGCATAGAAAGGCGCGTTTGAAGCCTTAAAGGGCCTTTTTGCTATAGGCAGCAGTCGCAGCTAGAAACCCGCCGTTGCTGCAACTGCAGCAGCACACGTAGCAGTGCATGCTGCAGCAGCAGCAACAGCAGCAGCAGCAAAAGCAGCAGTGGCAGCATGCAGTCTTAACTTCGCTTTAGCTAGACTGCTTCATGTTTGGGCTCGGCTCTTGGGTGAACCGGAGGTGGAGGACACTGTCCTGCTCGTGCTGCTGCTGCTCCTGTTGCTGTTGCTGTTGCTGGGAGATGCATTTTGTTTCTGGCTGTGGTAAGAAGCAATCTGCTGCCGCAGCAGCCGTCCCCGCTGCTCGCGGCGCTTCTCTCTCAGCAGCAGCTCGTTGTAATTCTGCTGCTCCCGCTGCAGTGCAGCACGCACCTCTTCTATCTCCTTACTCAGCCGTCTCTCATGATAAGCCTGGATGGCTCGCCTTCTCTCCAGCTGCAGCAGCATCAACAGCAACAGCAGTAATAGCAGCAGCAGCAGCAACAGTAGGCACGCATTCTGGGGAAGGAGACAGAGAGGGAGCGTAGCGCAAAAAGGGATTGCTGCTGCAGAAGCACCGTCCCCACAGGCGATGCAGCAATAGCAGCAGCAGCAGTAGCAGCAGACCTTCACTGACCTGCGCTGCCTGAGTGGCTTTGAGGCGGTGTTGTTCCTCGAGTGTCTGCAGCAGCGGCGAGGGACGAGACAGCAGAGAAGCAGCACCAAGGCTCAGCCAAGCCAGCTGAAACGTCGGGTATTTGAGGGCCTTCTCACTCTAATTGCTGCTGCTGCTGCTGCTTTTGCAGCAGAAGTGTCTCCCTTACTGTGATTACATTAGACCCTTGAGTGGGTAGCTGCAGCGGCAGCAGCTGGCCTGGCGGCAGAGCCGTCAGCAGTGAGGGTGTCTTCCCCAGCGGCGTTGCCGTGCGGAGACAGCAGGAGTCCTCTTGCCGAGCCTGGCCTGGCGCTGCTGCTGCGCTGTCTCCTTCTGGTGCTGCAGCGGCTGCTCCTACTCTTGCTACTGCGCTGTCCCCTTGCTGTGCTGATTCTGTGGAATGCAGTGGCGCTGCAGTAGCAACAGAGCAAGGAGACACTTTTGCTGCTGCTGCTTCCTGCTGCTGCTGGTGCATTTGTTGCTGCTGCTGCCGCTGCGATTGGTCTTTCTTCGTCTGCTGCTTCCCGGGTGTCTCCGTGACCTTCCTTGCCTGCCCTTTCTGCTGCTGCTGCTGCTCTGCCCGGCTCTGCATGTGCTGCACTGTGACCTCAGTCATCCTGCCAGGACCACCAGGGTGTCCTTGAAGCCTAGGGAGGGGCTGCATCAGCAGCTGACTGCTGGGGGAAGACACTGCCTTCGACCGCAGAGGCAACTGTCTCTTTGTTGCAGCAGGGCGCCCAGGGCTGCTACGGCTGGCGCAGTCAGATAACAGACCGGTCACGCTGCTGCTGCTGCTGCTGCGCCGTCCAGCAGCAGCAGGTGCTGCCGCTGCTGTTGCAATAGGGAGACGACTGGAACCTCTTGCTGCTGCATCTTGCTGCTGCTGCTGTTGGTACTGCTGCTGCTGCTGCTGCTGCTGCTGGTACTGCTGCTGCTGCTGTTGCTGTTGTTGTTGCTGTTCCACCCCTGTACCAGAAAATGAGGCTTGGGATTCGCGTTTGTTTGCTGCAACAACGGAAACACTTCAGCATGAGAAGCAGCAGCGTAAGTGTTCGGTGATGCTGGACGAAGACACTTGCAACACGTTTTCTGTGCAGCAGCAGCAGCAACAGGCGGAGAGCCTCAGGGTCACTTGCCGATGCTTGGGGAGTCCAAACTGACGGAGCGACGGGGGAGGGGCTCTAAAGTAGCGGCAGGGCTGCATGCAGCTGTCTTTTTAGAAGCCTTACTGGGGCCTTGCAGCTGCTTGCGGAGCAGCAGCTGCTGCTGGCGGTGTGTGTGACTGTGCCTACGAATAGGCGGGCTGGGGGGATGCAGCAGCAGCTGCAGCTTCCTGCGGTGTGTCTCCTTTTCTTCACGAAGCTGCCTGAGCAGCTCCTGTCGCTGCTGCTGCTGCAGCTGCTGCTGCCTCAGCCGTCTCCGTGCCTCGGCCTTGGCATCCGCAAGCATGCGGCGGTACCAAGGCCTGCTCCAGAAGAGCCTCCCCTCCTGCAGCATTTTTGAAAAAACCTGCCTCAGCAGCAGCATCCACAACGAATCTAGAGACACTTCGCTGCTGTTGTTGCTGCTGCTGTTGCTGCTGCTGCTGCTGTTGCTGAGCATGATGTCGCTGCTGCTGTTGCTGCCGTTACTGTTGTTGTTGTTGCCGCTGCTGCTGCTGTCCTTGCTGCTACTGTTGTTGATACTACTGCTGCTGTCGCTGCTGCTATTGTTGCTGCCGCTACTGCTGTGATTGTTGCTGCTGCTGTCGCTTCTTCCATTGTTGCTGTCGCTGCTGCTGTTGGTGTTGCTGCTGCTGCTGCTGCTTTTGTTGTTGCTGCCGCTGCTGCTGCTATTGTTGCTGCCGCTGCTGCTGCTGTTGCTGCTGTTTCTGTCGCTGCTGCTATTGTTGCTGTCGCTGCTGCTTTTGTTGCTGCTGCTGCTGCCGCTGCTGCTGTTGTTGCTGCTGCTGCTGTCGCTGCTGCTACTGTTGCTGTCGCTGGTGCTTTTGTTGCTGCTGCTGTTGTCGCTGCTGCTACTGTTGCTGTCGCTGCTTCTACTGTTGTTGTCGCCGTTGCTGTTGCTGCTGCTGTTGTTGCTGCCGCTGCTGCAGTCGTGTGGGGTGTGCCTTTGAGCAAGGTCAAGCCAGAGTCTCCCGTGAATCGTTGGGAGTTGGGAGTGTGATGCAAGTGCATTCTGCTGCTGCTCTTGTTCGTCCTCTTCTTGCTGCTGCTGCAGTTGCTGCTGCGAGAGGGTAAGGGAACAAACGCGGCATGTCCTGTCGGGGAAAGGACGAATCGCTGCAGCTCTCAGCAGCAGGCAGCGAAAGAAACACTCCACAAAGCTGTTTGTTTCCGTCTCTTCAACTGCCCTCAACAGACCATCCGCCTAAGGAGCCAACCGCAGCAGCAGCAGCAGCAGTGGAAGCAGTGGCAGCAGCAGCGGGGACACCAGCAGCAGCAGTAGCAAAAGTAGTGGCAGCAGCAGCAGCAGCAGCAGCACTAGTCTGTGGGATACTCCTAGCTGTCCCTTTACTGTTGCGCACGTCCCCCTAGGCCCAAGATAGCAAACGTTCCAGCTAGCTAATAAGCCACGACCGTGGGTGCATCTAGCTAGCTAGCTAGCCACTTCTTGCAAGCTAGCTAGCCCCTACTAGCCAGCTAGCAACTTCTAGCTAGTTGAGCCACTGCTAGCTCGCCTTTAAAAAAACCACCAGAGAATTCACGAGCTGCTCCTCTCCAACCAAGAGAGGATGCGCCGCTGCATCTTCTCTGCAGCGTTCGGCGCTTTTGTCTCCGGGTGTATCTGTCTCCTGCAGCAGCGGCAGCAGCGTTTTTGTCCACAAGTAGGTAGGTAGCTAGTTAGCTAGCTAGCTGGCTAGCTGGTGTGACTGGCAATAACGCCAGTACTGCCACTTGAAACTAAGGCTGCAACTTTTCAAGCTCCCTTTACGTGTGCTGCTGCTGCTGCTTCCTTTCTCGTTTCTGTGTGCCTCTGTTAAGCAGCGAGTAGTGCTGCTGCTGCTGCTTCTTCAGTCTCTGAAATCTCTTGTTGCGCATGCTACTCACCATTGCCTCCCCAATTCGGCGGCATCTTCTCTTCCATCCGGCCAGCCGGCCCTGCGGCCTTTTTTCTGGCTGTCTGCCTCTGTGAATTCTGTTGAGGGTTAGCTAGGCAAGACAGCAACAATACGGGAAGGATTGTCACGAATGTGTCTTTACTATCCCCTAAACTAGTTTTGTATGTACTTTGCTGACAGTTAAAAGACGCTAGAGATACAGCGGATAGCCGCCGCAGCTCCACCTTCTCCCTCGAGGCTGCGACGAGGAGAAGAGCCTCGAGGGTGTCTTCGGCCCTTCCCCTGCTGCAGCGCATGCAAAGGGCAGACACTCAAAGCGATCCCACAAATATAAACCCTTTTTGCTGGCAGCTAAAACCTCCTTGCCATGCCGCCGTTCCTTTGTGCTTCGTAGGGCCCTGTGGCTGCTCGGCGCCTGCAGCCCCTTCTAGCGAGACGAGGTCACCTTGGGTGTTAAGCCCCCAGAACAACAGCAGCAAACAACAAAATTAAATTTAAAAAATAAAAATTTTATTGTTGTTTGTTTCGCTCTTTACTGGCCAGTTAGCAGCCTCAGCTAACACAGCCTATGGGTCATGAGGGTGGTATCAGCACAATCCGCAGGCTTTCTATCTTCTCCTTTATCTGTGCTCTCTTAACGACTCCGACTTGTGTATTTTCACACCCGACTCTGTCATCTGAGCCCGCGATTTGTGGCTTAGCTTGATACATCCCTCTTCCCTCCTCAAGCTGGGCAGCTCCTGTCTGGGCCTAGAGGTGTCTGTCTGCCTTCAAGAGGAGTCAAATGTATTGACAGAGAGGATCACGCCCGGACGAACGCCCTCCAGCTCTGCTCACTTCAACTCGTAAGTTCCTCTTAAGGGAATTTCCCCGCAGTACCGCCGAGAACTGCCCAGAGGTAAAAAACACGATAGGGTACAAGGTTTAGCGAATTGAGAATCCATCTGGAGGCGAGCCAAGTTGCTACGCGTACAGCTCTGCTTCCGCAGACTTCTTCATCTCCACGACGGTGATTAAACAGTTTTCATGTAACTTCCCTGCCGCCACATTTTGTTGCCAAGGTGTGGGGAGGCAGAGGGGAGGGAGCGCTTGTTCTGATGGGAGCACCAGACGGAGGCCCCAGCAGCTCACAGCTCGCCGCATATCGACGGGAATAAAAACGTAAAAGGTACACCTGACTGCCCCGCAAGTAGAGCGCCAAAGAGGAGACAGCCGGCGATGGTAAGGCAGGACAAAAAAGACAAAATGTGGTGCGCCAAAGCCAATTATTTACAGCTACTAAAGGAGACACTGCAGCTACAAAGGAGTATCAAAAACCCTTAGATGTACGTGGGCGCCTCCATCCTGCATGGGCCCTCTTGTTATCCCCCTGGGAAGGTGCCTTGTGGCGGAGACAGCAAGAGAGTTGCTGCTGCTGCTGCCGCTGCAGTTGTTGGTGGTGCTGTTGGTGCAGCGCGTAGCAGGCTCTGAGGCGTTGGGCAAAAAGGCTTCTGTGGTTTCTGACGGGCCTGCGTTTGGGGTGTCTCCGTTGTACCTGCGCATGGCCTTGATAAATCCTTTTTCAGCAAACCGTTTCAGATGAGGGAGCACCTCCTCCACAGTTGCTCTCTCCTCAGGTTCGGGCTTAACCAGCATATCAAAAACAAGCCTCGCGGCCTCTGCACAAACTGGAAATCGTTGTTGTTCTCTGTCGAGGCCCAAGGCCTGGCGCGCGCAGGAAATCCAAACCTTGGGGTGTACATGCCAGCCGTCTTTGCCTCTGTACTCGAGGGGCCCTGGGCCCCCGGGGGCCCTCAGCACGTCAACGACCCGCCTGCCCATAAGCACCTCCGTGATAGACAAGCCGGCCCCCCACGCGTCTGAGGGGAGGCCAATGACGACCTGCCTAGCGACTTCAAGGTTTCTCTCCTTCTTGGTGTGGTACTCCAGCATCTTTTGCTCAGGGCTCTCATACCAGCTGGTGCCCCCAGTGAAGTCCTTGGCGCTGTGCATGCTGGCAGTCCCCAAGTCTATCAGCTTTACGTCTAGCATCCTTTCTCCTGCATCCGGAGAGGCGAAGAAATCAAGCACGATGTTGTCGGGCTTTATGTCGTTGTGTCTGATCCCTAGCCTTGCGTACTGCGCTATCCGCTCCATCGCCAGGTAGCACCAGTGCAGCTTGTGCTGTTCGTACACCGCAGCAGTGCTGGGGTTGAATGCAGAAGTGTGCTCCGTGCGAATAACATCAAAAAAATCAGGCCCGGAGAGCTTTCTGGTTATCAGCACGCTTTGGCCAGGGTTCCGCTTGTCGAGGTAGTACCCGTACAGCTCAGCACAAGGCCAAGCGTCCTCCTGCCGCGCGTAGGGCTTGAGCTGCTGCAGCTGCCCTAGGCGCTGGTAGATGTAGAGGTGACACTCAATTTCCCTCTTGATGCTTCGCCCGTCTCTGACGTTGAAGTCGTCCACAAACTTCATTGCCACTGGAAACGCACTAGTGGGGTCGAGGGGAGAGAGCCAGCAGGCCCTGTGCACCTTCCGTCTGCTGCTGTTTTGGCTTATCACCTTGTCGGCCTCGCGAGGCCACAGCCGCAGCTCAGCCCGGTGGTATCTCCCCCCTTTTAAAGGAGGGTAAGAAAGCTGCAGGGGCCCCTCGGGGTCATACAGCCGACGGTATTGACAGGGAGGGAGAGGCGTGGGGCCCCGGTAAAGAGGCAACCCACGCTCGTCCACTTCGTTGGCGCACGCCAGAGACTTCTTCAACTCGCTTGCTGCAACAGCAGCAGCAGCAGCAACAGCAGCAACAATGCAATGGACAAGCAATTCCTCTCCAACTTTCGAGGAGACAGCTGAAAGCAGAGCTAAGAAACAACCCAACAAACAGGGGAAGGAAACACACAAAGAAAGAGACACTTACCGTTCCGCAGCTCCACGGAGCAGATCTCAGCTGTCTGTACACCTGGCTTGCAGAAGGCCAACGCCAAGTTGCCATCTAAAGAGACAGACAGACACAAGGTTATTTGCTGCTCATGATAATTCCCGTAGAGCACCCCAGAAGCAGCAAGTGCAACATAAGCAAAAACACAAGGAGAAACAGCAACAATACCGAGACCCTCACCTGTGCCAGAGACACTGGAGCTCCCTCCCGACCCCTGCTGTTGCTGTTGCTGCTCCTGCTCCTGCTGTTGCTGTTGCTGTTGCTGATGCTGCTCCTGCTGTTGCTGGTCAATTTCAATTGGTCCCTCTGCGCATTCCTCCTCCATTCTATAGTTGCTGTTGCCTGCTGCTGCTGCTGGTGAGGGTTGGGCCTTGCTGCTGCTTTCGTGCATGCACAGCTGCGTTCCCCTTGGTGGAGTAGACGGAGCCTCTCCCGCTGCTGCTTCTGCTGCTGCTTGCCGGAGACGCTGAACGCACCTTTTGAAGTGTATCTCCTTTTCTGCTACTGCTGCTGCTGCTGCTGCTGCTGCGGCGTCTTTGTCCAGAGTTGCTGCTGCTGCTGCAGAGAGGGGAAAAGGATCGCAGCAAGCACTCCAAGGTGTCGCTGAGGCTCCTGCTGAGGAATTTCCTGCCAGCAGCTGCGCCAAAAGCTCCGCAGACACCCCACGGGTCTTGCCTGCTGCTGCTTGCTGCAGCAGCCGCTGCTGCTGCTGCAGCAGGTCGGCTTGCCGCTGCCGCAGTGTCTCCTCAACTTGCTGATCGTGATAATGTTGCTTCTGAAGCTGCTGCTGCGACAGCAGCATTCTGCTGCGCTGCACCTGTGGGTCCAGTAGCACATCCAACACCTGCTGCTCATGCTGCCACAGCTGGTGCTGCTGCTTGGCTAGCTGCTGCTGCTGCTGCAGATGCTGCAGCAGCAAGGCATCTTGCTGCTGTGTCTCCTTTTGCTGGAGAAAGCAGCTGCGCAGGAGAGGGCGAGGTGAGGGCGGTGACGGGGGAGGAGACAGCACCATTGAAGGGGTACCCGGCAGGTCCACTGGTGTCCCTGCTGCCCCCGGAATGTCTGACGTGCAGAGGTGCTGCGGCCGCGAGCCGCAACGGTCCAAATCTGCCGTGCTGCTGCTGCTGCTGCTGCTGCTGCAGAAAGCAGCGGCAGGCATTCCCCCCCCGAAAAAGTGCGGATACGACATCTCCAGAGCTCGTTAGGTTGATGCTGCAGCAGCTGCTGTTGCGGTTGCTGCTGCTGCTGCTGTTAGTGGTGCTGCTGCTTGCGTAGAGCGGTTGTGGTTTTGGGTTTGCCTACAGCAGAGATGTAGAGACACTTAAAGGCGCGATAAACGAGGATTGGAAGCATATTGCTGCGGCAATAAATAAAATAGTTTGCGATAGTTGCTGCCGCTCAGGCCTCCGCAGGAGGAGCAGCAAACCACTTGGTGTAAGAGAATCACTAGGGGGTAAGAGACACCCAACAACCCCAAGCGGTCCATGGGTAGCAGCAGGGGGCGGCCTCTACCACCGCATATTTGTTGGAACTATCATTTCTTGCTATTGGCTGCTGCACTCGGATACAGAAGGATGCTGCTGCTGCTGCTGTTGCTGCTGCATACAGAGACAGAAGGTCGCTGCTGCTGCTGCTGCAGCTTGAGGGCACTGCGGCTGCCCACTTGCTGCTTCCACACCTCCAACTGCCGCGCAAAGTCGCGCCCCGCCTCCCTGATGATCTTTTGTGCTTGGTTGTCCTCTGCCCTTTGAACGGTACAAGCTTCAGCACGGACGAGAATAGCCGCAGCAACCCACCCAGCTACTGCTGCGTCTCTTCTTGTGCTCCCTACGCTAGGCAAAGCGCCAAAATCAATTATCAACAAGCACACAATAACCTTAGAGAGAAGGCCCGAAGACACAACGAATAGCTAGAGCAAGAGGAGATGCTCGTGCAGCTGCAGCAACCGAGCCCGAGCACACCCAAAGGGTCTCTTTCCGAATATTGGTGCTGCTCGCTGTTGCAACAAAACCAGTAGACAACGGCCAGTGTCTCCTTCAATAAGGAAGAGTCTCTTGTTGCGAAACAGCAAAGATTTTCAAGCAGAAGACGCACTACAAATTGCTGCTCAGGCCACGTGCGGCACTGTCGGCTGCGGCAGCTGCTGTTGCTGCTGCGCTACAGCAGCAAGACAAAAAGATGCCTTAAAACACTTCAACAAAAAAAAAGGCCTGTTTGCCCTAACCGATTAAAACAACCAAAAACGAGACGCCGATGTCAACATACACCTGAGATTTTCTTTCATGGAAGTCGTGCTCGCTGTCGGGCTGCTGCTGTGGTCGCTGCTGCTGCTGCTGCTGCTGCTGCTGCTGCTGCTGCTATTGCGACTTTGCCACCGGCCAGAAAATTGTTTTTTCTGTCAGAGCTGCATCCTCGCATCGATGCCTTTCTGCAAAAGAAGGTCAGGTTATATGGTTTTGAGTGCCGGGTGTCGCTGCAGCAGCACCGACACCAACAGCAGCAGCAGGGCTGACAGCGGCATCAGCATGGTCCTGGGCCAGCGGACAACACTGCTTGGTGCCGTTGTGGCTGTTTGCAGCTTGTTGGCTCCTGTTTATTATCCTCTATGGAAACGCCGCTAATCACAGTTGTCTATAGAATCTATAAAGACTATACAGAGCTCCTCTGGCGCCACTGCGTGCCTCTGGGCGCAGCACTGCCTCCTGCCCTTCGCCTCTGTGTGCCTGCCGATTTCCTGCTGGCCCCTGCTAATCCCCTTCTAGCCAAAAGGCCTTTAATAGCAAGGCCGAACCTTAAGGGCTTATTTGCTTTTGCAGCGGCCACTATTCACTCGCAGTCCTCACACTAAGCTAGAAGACACAGCTTCCTCCAGTCTCAGGCTACACAGGACACCTCCTCCAGTCGCACCTCTTGCTTCACGAAAAATACGAAAAATACGTTAGCGATATACATGAAAACATCTCTCAGGCATTTTCGTGGGGAGCACTCGCAGTGCTTTTCTGTGGGGTGTACATTCACCTGAATACGACGGTATCAATACCTTGTCTAGCTGGAAGTTAATAGCAACTCTAAGGGTCACAAAGGAAGCAGCTCATTAGCAATGCGCTGGCGGTGGTGGTAAAAGGACACCCGCGGCTCCTCACCAGTGAAGAAAGCAGCAAACAGAACATTTTTTGACGTGCTAGCAGCTACACCAGCACAGCCACTTCTGCCCGCTGCTCCGAAACGCTGAGACAAACTCGTGTGTCACAAGGCGACCATTTTCCTCTGTGGAAAACTCAGCGGCAGCTTCTAGTGGCCTCGGCCTTCCGGCCGCTTGCTGCTGCTCGTTTTTCAATGGCGCTGTTGCGCTGCTTCTTCCTCTCTTCTGCGCTTCTGCATGGCCCAGCAGGCTGCCGTCTCAGGGGTAAATGGCCACGAAAAGGCCGCAGAATTTAGGTCCATTGCTGCTGTCTCCGGTTGATTTGCTGCTGCCTCCCTGTTGCCTTCTGCAAAGGCTGCGCCCCTACATTCCTCTGCCTGCATGCCAGAAACAGGGGCGGCCGTTGGCCGCCACTGGCTTGCCACGAAATCCCACTCCTTCAGCACCACCGCGCTGACGTGGTCGCAGGGCAGCCAGTGCATCTCCTCGCCTCTGGGCCCGACGACTAGCAAACGGGGAAGGCCAATCGTCACGCGCCCTGGAAGAAAGGCGGGACCTGCACACATGGGTGTACATACAACCGAAAAAGACAAGACATAACAAATTATCTAGGAAACCTGCGGTACACCTAGCTGCCTTTTCAATGGGCTTCGCAAGAGACGGGAGACACAAGGGAAACAGACAGCACGGCGCTAGCACAGAACAGAAACAGAGACAGATAGAAAGAGGCACGTAGGGCAGCGCCGCACCAACACAGAGACACCGAAAGGAAGAAGGCCCAGGACAGAGCACGGGCAGGGAGACAGCCTAATAACTGCAAGTGTCGCCTACCCTGCGGCTCCACCTTCATGCGGTACCGCTTGATAAGCCTGTCTCGCATCGGAGAATGGAACTGCAGAGACAGCCAAGGCATGATGGCTCTGCTTTCCTCAAATGTTGCCTCGTCGTTGTCGAGGCTTATGTAAATAATCTCTATTTTTGGCCTTTCTCCGGACTCGTTAATGTTCTTGTAATACTGCGAACAGAACAAAAGGAGACACCACAACAAAAAGACAGATCAAATGGAAACATATAAAAAACGAGAAAGAACAAAGTGGGACATATCTAAAGGAGACAGAAGAAGGGGGGACAGCAATCAAAAGGAGACAAGGAGACAGTTCATATGAAGATAGAACCAAGATACGTGCTTTCTGCGCCAAAATCATGTAGCAAAATAAACCTTGAACTGCGAAAATCGGGAGCCCGAGTTGGTGGAAATGTCAAGACAAGCCCAACTATTGTTAGGGATAAACAGAGAGCAAAAAAGAGGCAGACAGACAGAGAGAGGAGAAAGAGAGAGAGAGACACGTAGTGCATCCACATATAATACATTCCACCATTGGGGCACTATCAGAAAACAAGGTGACTCTCCAAATAGCAACTACGCTGCACTGTGCATCTAGGCGCATGCCCTCCGCAGAAGAAGTCTCTACAGAATTGGTATTTGTGGGCATTTGTCTTTGCTGAGGCTCGAGTTGAACGGCCCGCATGTGAACCGCTTAAGGCGCTACAGGAAAGACTGTTGTTGTTGTATTATCTTTTGTTGTTCTCTCTACGGTTACCGGCTTGCTAGGAGACAGCCGAATGAACAATCTGTGGATGCGCTGACGTGTGCAAAGTAGGCTGGTGCTGCTGCTGCTGCCTTCCTCACTGCTGAGACACCTCAAAGCCGGCCCTTAAGCCAAGAGAAAGTGACTCTTTTTAACGCATCCAGCCCCTTGGGAGCCGGGAGTTGAAGCAACGCACCTGCACAAGGAACGGAATGAAGGAAGCGCACTTCGGATGGGCCCCCGTGGAAAAGAGGAGAGCGACGGAGCGGCCCCACAATTGGTTCATCCCCACGGGCTCGTAGCGACCGTTTAGAGAGCGCCTCACGAGATCCGTTCCAACTCCGTCCAGCAGACCCTCAAACTCTGCACACAACAAGAGACAAGAGGGGGGAAGAGAAGAAGCGCAGCAAAACAACAAACACAAGATCAAAGCCTCTTCATTGAACACAAGAGACAAAAATTCACATCGCCGTGCAGCTGCCCATCCTTCACACAAGTACGTTATAATAAGGAAAGGTATCTCGGCATTGCAAACACGTTTGTGGAGAGGCAGGAGCAAGTTGCCGTAATGACGCAGGGCGGGTGGTGAGACAGAGGCAAAGTGGGCAGAAACAAGGAGCAGATAGATGCAAAAAGAGACAGAGAAGGAGATGCTTGGCCTAAGGCCCACTGGTGCGCTAATATAAGAGCTCCTTACCACCCGAGCACTCCACAGGCAAACCACCAATAGGAACCACATTCGGGTCAAAGCCTGTCCTCATGATATACTGCCCTCCCTTGTCTATTACATATCCATCAGTGGTTCGTGCTTCTCCCCCATAGAAACCCTTAGAGCCTTTGGTCGCGTGTGACCCAGCAGCTGGCCTGGAGCCAATGCCTTTCTTCATTTTGAAGTACTGAAGAGAAATAAGCCTGTCACACGGAAGGCGAACTCAAGGCCACAACCAGTACCTGTAGGACCAGCCAAAAAACCCTCCGCTACTTTACTAAGTCGAGTTGCGAGAGCACTAGGGCTCAAGAAAAAGTGTATTTTGAGAAAGAAAACACTTTGTTATTTCGAAAAGGAAAAGGAAAAGCCGATTCTCAGATAATAACTCAATACAGGCTTCCGCTAGTCACTCGAGGCTGGCGAGAGTGTGGCTGGCTGCTCGACCGTCGGTGGTGCAGAGGGAGAGGCGGTTGTGTTTAAAAGAAAGAGAAATAGAAGAAATGAAATGTTAATAGATAAAGAAATATTTCTACAAGACTAGAAACTTTAGATGTGTCCGTTTTGCGTGAGTTCTAACAAGCCGGAAACCCGTGGGGCCTGTGTGGGCCCACGTAGAATCGAGAGGAAGTTTACACACCTTTGCTCTTTGAGCCCTCACTTGGGATATCAATTGTAATTTCAAAAACTCCTTGATGCCAGAGTCATGTTGATCCAGCTGCGGTCTGTGATGGGCAGTTATGGGAACCGAAACCTCTATTTTACCCTGATAGCTCATAGGAAGTGTAACGACACAGTTAGACCTTGTGTGTATTCTTCGGCTTGCTGATTTTTAAGTCAAAACAGTTCTCTTGATTGTAATATTTTTGTGTCTTCCTTGTCCAAGTTATTCCTTAAATCCCAGTTCACATTAACAGCCTCTTGTTGCTTTCCGCTAGTGGAGCTCAAGCTCCTCTCCCATCCCAGCTCGTGCCTCCTTGATACAAGCAGCTTTTTCCTAGGCCGGTCGATAGATTGTTTAGCTTAGTGCAAGACCCGTGGAACACGGAGATCCCTTCTCTGCTCATGCAGCTATCCATTTAGGCAGGAGGTAGCAGTCAGCCTCTTGGCTTCCAGCTGGGCTTGCACAAAGATGACCTGCTGCTGACCGCCCTGGAAAATTCAAATATCCTATTATTCAAAAAAAAGTATGTGAGATCTTATTGCCGCTGTCTCTGGGCCTCCTTACTGGATCTTTTCAGTTCGTCTTGTACCTCTTGCTTGCACGTCTCTTGGCTGTCCTTCCCCGGCTGGAGGGGAGCGGCAGGCTAGCAATCCCTGACCTCCTTGGCCTCCTTGATCCGAGCTTGGCAGGCCTCGGCCTCAGCTCTGGGCCTCCTCTCTGTTCCGCGCGCTGTGATTCATTTCAGGCGTGTAGCTCCTGTTGCAGGCCGGAAGGTGAGAGCGAGGGGCTCTGCTGCATGCAGCCTACGAACGTCTCTACCACAGTTGTCTTTTAGCTGGCTCTAGCGGCACAGCTTGCTGGCAAGCTCCCTCGCAGCTCAACGGTGAATGGACCAGTAGATCTTCCTTCTTTTGGTTGCTGCCGGTGGAGGAAGGCTTGCTGGCCCTGGGCCTGTCTTCGAACTCGACAGCCTGCGGGCTGCTCCACTATGAGATGAGTGAAGAGGGCTGGCATTCTCTGTTTTCTGAGTTGACAACCCCGGGCAGCACATCCTGCGACTCTTTCGGATTTTGAGGTATTAGAGGCTCCCTCCCTCTGGCGGCTCGGAAGCTTGAGGAGGCCCACGCCACCCGCGTGGCAAGGCAGAAGCGCTCAGCGGGACTTTAGCGCCTGAGTCGCAGCGATGCTGGTTTACTGCAGGTAGGGCCTTCGGCGCTGCCAACTCCAGCCCTATGGCCTTCAGTGTCTGCCCGTGCTTGCTGCTTCCCGCGCATGCCCCCACGTGCCACACAGCCCAGCCCGCGACGGTACGAATAAAGCAAAGAGTCGACCAGCCTAGGCTTCTACGACCCCGTCTCCCGCAGGTAGGCAGCGGCGACGCCGCCCACACTAACTTTTCGCTAGCGAAGCTCCACCAGGCCTCAATCCAAGGCCGAAAGCTTGAGTTGCAAATTCACTGTTAAGGAGACAGAGCCTGCAGCACGTAAAGCGCTTTAAGGGATCGTCAATCCCACTAAAAGTCAGTTGGCACAAAGTCTAAACTCCGTCGCGGGCCGCATAACAAGGCCCGATTCGCCGTCGAAGAGGGCTAAGCTGGGCTCTGAGAACCTTCTATTCTCCTTACAACTGGAGCTGGCTCGCATGCAGAGACGCATAATCAGAGGGAGCAGCTGACCTCCAGAAATTGCCGTAAACGGAAGCCCTTCCTCTTTACGCTTCTGTGTAAACGAGAGAAACCCTTAGCAGCATACAGGCATTGCCTTTGGGGCATGTTCGGCAACCTACACTCGAAGTGCCGCCAGCGGAATGCTACAAAATGCGGCTTCTCACGATTCGCCGGTCTCCCTGTGAAGCAACTTGGCTGGTTCTCTTTTTTAATCTATTTCGAGTTTCTTAAAGCCTTTAATCCTTGGAGCAGAACACGCCTCCTTAGCCAGCAAAGCTCCTTGAAGGCGTTGCCTGCTGCCAGGCTCCTGTCGGCCAGGGAAAGTCGCACTAGGAACAGGGTTGTTTGCTGCATAGAGCCTGACTAGGAATATGGTTGTTTGTTGCAACCCGCCTCACTAAGAACAGAGTTGTTTGCTGAATAGAGTCCAACTAGGAACAAGTTGTTTGCTGCAACTCGGTTGACAAGAAACAAGGTCGTTTGTTGCATAGAGAATGACTAGGAACAGGTTTGTTTGTTGTATAGAGCCCAACTAGGAACAAGGTTGTTTGCATAGAGTCTGACAAGGAACAGGGTTGCTTGTTGCAAATCGGCTACGGCCTTGAGGCTTCTCTGCCTTCTCTTAAGCGTTTCACTGGCTGCCGCTGTTCGTCCGTGAAAAGATGGGCCCGTTTGCTAGTTTCTTTTGGAGAAAGTCCAGCAGCACTTTGAGTAACAAGCCTATCCTTCTGCTGCCCATCTCTCCTGTCGCAGGTTTCCTTGCGTCAAAAGTCTTAAGGGCCTTAAGAACTTCCCACCTTGGCCATGCTTCCGCTCTTCTGCGTTCTTCTGGTCCTCCTCCAGCTGCTCCCTCAGTAGGCAGCTCGCGATGGCGAAGGGCCACAGCTTGCGGGAGAAAAGAGAGAAGCCTCATTTGTGTCTCCGCTTGCCTCGTCTTTGCATCCCTTCTCCGTGCGTGTCTCGGTCTCAGGGCTTGTCTGCCCAGGAATCTCCGATCCTCCCCTCAGCCTCGCAGGGCACGCGACGGAGAAAAAGACTTCCAGCCTCTTTCATTGTAGAAAGAAGGATTTCCAGCCCCTTTAGCAAACACAGCATCACCAACAGCAGCAAGGAAAGACGGCTGCCACAAGCTTGACAGCTGCAGCAGAAGAGGCTCGGATGCAGCTCACACATTGCCTTTCAGGTGAAGGGAGACACTAATTTGGGGTTGGGGAGCCGCAACATCAACAGAAACAAGGCGTCACTGCTAACCCGTTTCTCGTGTCTCTCCGGCAGCTGCACTATGATCTCGTCGTGCACGCACATCACCAGCTGTCCCTCCACCTCGCGGAGTCGCGGCAGCAGCAAGGCCAGGCTTTCTTTTGTGATGTCTGCTGATGTTCCCTAAGCAGAACGGCAACAAACAGAAAGACCAACGGGCCTCAACACAACAAACACTCCTGCATCAAGCCCAGCCCCTCAGGTCCTTGCTAAAAGTGTAGGATCGCACGATCCCACGCCTCCATTCAGCACATACTACATCCTTGTAGGCTGCTGCTGCCGCTCAGCTGTTTAAGCAGCTTCGGAAATTGCTGTAGGGATGCCACAAAGAAGGAGACAGCAGGAAAAAAGTGAGTGGAGGAGACCGCCAAGGACGGAAGGAAGGTCACCTGCACAGGGTAGTTGAGGGCTTTGGTGAAGGAGAAGGAATCAAAAGAAGCTCGTCTCCCTGACCTTGTCCTCGTCTCCAGCGGCATGAAGCGCTGCAGCAGCAACAGGAGCAGCAGCAATCTCCGTGGCCTCCTCTAGGCCATGGCGTCAAGAGAGCAGCAGGCCAAGCAAAACGTCGGCAAATAGAGCAGCAAACACGCGGAAAAAAAGAGAGAAACAAAACGCACCTTCTGCTGCTGGTGCCATCTGGTGATGCCTTTGAAATGCTTGAAGAAACTCGAATGAAATGCCCGCGCCTCAGCTGGGGTTAGAGACACCCCGTAGGCGGAAAGGGCGTAGGCGCGGAATCGCGGTACACTAATCCCTGCAGCAAAAAGTAATAGAGAGGCCCTGTCCCTTCTGTCTCTTCCTGATGTATTTACCCAAGTCTCTGCTGGCAGACTAGTGAGCGGCGGGCCAATCCAGGGTAGACGAGAGCTTCTTGGGTGTCAGGATGGTTGTTGTTGTGCTGTAGCTGCTCCTGCGGCCTACCGTAAATGAGGCCAAAATTTACTGCCTTGGCTAGCTGGCGGTCCGCCTTGCAGAGTTCCGCTTCTGGCTTGGACAGCAGCAAGGCAGCTGTCAAACGGTGAAGGTCCTTCCCCTTAAAACAGAAACGCAATTACGCCACACATCAGGCACTATCCACATGCAGCAGCAGCAGCAGCAGCAACAGCCGCAGCAAAACCGCAAACCTTTTGGTAGGCCTCAATCATGGTCTCGTCCTTGGCAATATCAGCGGCGATGCGAAGCTCGATTTGAGAGAAGTCTGCAATTAAATACTTCCACTTTTCGCCCGGCTTGCCCGCAACACTAGCAGCAGCTGCTGCTGTTGCTGCCGGTGCTGCTGTGGCCATTCCTGCAGTGCCGTTTGCGGGTGTCTCCGTGGCGAGAACACCAGCAGGAGACGGTTGCTGCAGCAGCAGGCTGGGAGCAGCAGCAGCAGAGGGGACGAAGCAGCGTCGGAAAGCCGCCTCTCTGGGGATTTGCTGGAGGTTAGGAGAGTCGCAGGAAAAGCGGCCACTGCCAGCCCCGCACTGGTGCAGCTGTGCGTGGATACGGCCTGAGGAAGCACAATAAGAGACATCGAGGGTTTACGGCTTCAAAGCAGCAGCACCGCCAACACGTCTAGGCATTGCTGCTGCTTTTGCTGCGGCAGCAGCAGCAGCCAGCACGAAGAGACACCCCATCTGCGTCCAACAAAACCCTGGGTTAGGAGATACCCGTGGCTGGGTTGATGTGTCGGGGAAGACGCTCCACAAAGGCGGAGACTGCCTTTGATGCACGCCTGAAGCTCCTCAGAGCCGCAACAGCAGGAAAGTGTGCAAGCCGGCTGAGGGTGTCGTCCCCTGTGTCTGTCAGAGCATGGGGGTCGGCTTCTTCTGGAGACGGTTTTGGCGCTGCTGCTGAAGCGCCTGTCTCCTCTGCTTTAGGTTGCGGAGGCAACTGCTGGGCACCGGGGGTGTGGGAGACACCCACACGCCGCAGGGCCTCAAGTATTTGTCTCTGAGAATTGAGGTTTATTGTCTGTGCTGTCTCCCCAAGCTGTTGCAGCAACGAGTCTGCTGCTTCCTCCTGCTCCTTCCGCAGACGTTCTGCCAGGAGATCCCAGCACTTCACGTCCAGCGCCATGCCCGTGCTCTCCATCGCCACCACTGCAGCAGCAGCAGCAGAAGCAGCAGTGGCAGCAAAGAGTTTCTAGAAGGGACTGCCTGCACCGGGAGAGACATCTGCTGTCTGCCTCACAGGTGCCATCCGTGCCTACAAAAACAAAGAGGGACTGGCAGTTGCTTGGGGCTTACCAGCAGGGAGGGTGCGGTGTTCGAGGTCAGCCACACGCAGCAGCTGATGCTTTCGCAGTAGACGACTCAGGCGGTCGTGCAGTGGCAGCAGCACAGCAGCATCCCTGAAGCAGCAGCAGCAAGACACACGAAGCCGCCCTACAGGAAGCAGTAAACCTTAACAGTGTCTTCTATAAGAGGTGGCCTTAAGTTTTCCGTTGCCTCTTAAGAGGGAGGGGTCTCCAGTCTCCTCCTCTGACATAAGATCAGGGAAGGACTGAAGCTCACCTCGCTGCATAGATGAGCTGCTCGTCAGAAAGCTCTTTGACACTCCAGTCGCTGACTTGCATTTGTTTGTCGAGGAAAACGCCAAGGGCCCTCTCCGCCACTTGGGCCAGGGAGAAGCCCGAGTGAATCTGCCCGGCCTCTAGCAGCCGGCTAGCCAGCAGCGTGTCAAAGAAAGGAGGGCTCAATCCCCCTAAGATTTCCGACACGATCCCCGCGTATGCGTGCGATTTGCTGCTAAGGGCCCCATTGCCACTGGAAGAGCTGCTGCTGCTGGTTGAGCTGCTGCTGAAGGAGACAGGAGACGCAACAGGTGCTGCTGCTGCGTCGGCATCATCCTGCGAGTTGTTGCTGGACCGTCCTAGCTCCTGCTCCTGCTGCTCGGGCTGTCTCCGTTTGAGCCTGAGGAGAAACTGCGAGAGGAAACTTATGTCAAACTTGGCGTGGTGCATCACCTTCGTAACCAGTGGGGACTGTAGCAGCAGCAGCAGGCCCTGCAGGGAGGAAGGGGGCAACTTGGCCACATCATACACCAGACAAGGAAGCTCTGGTAAGGCAACTTGAACTAGCCTGCAGCAAAGCACACCGCAAATGTAGATTGCCTGCTGCCGCTCTTGCTGCTGCTTTTGCTGCTGCTGCTGCTGATGCACGGGCACCGAGGAGGAGAAACCAGAAGAAACACAAAGAGAAACGCAGCAGCTGGCTGCTCTGTGGCTAGTTGCCTTCTAGCTAGCTAACCTCAGGCTCGCTGTGTGGGGATCAAGTCCCGTCGTCTCCACATCAAGGCCCATCGCCACGAGCCCCTCAGGCTGCTGATATCCTCCTGCCTCCGGCTGCCAGTCCGGGTTCAGCTGCTGCTGCTGCTGCTGCTGCTGTTCCTGCTGTTCCTGCTCCTGCTGCTTTTGCAGCTGTCTCTCTGCGTCTGCATTCTGCAAAAAAATCAGGAGTCTTCGCAGCAGGGCTTCCACCCTGGCAGCCTTGATTGGGGTGTCAATTAAAATGAAGTCCGCAGAAACGCGCTCGTGCGGAGAGTGTATCGGCACCTGTACGTACACTTCTGCGCTGCCGCTGCTGCTGAGGGTTTCTCCAACTGAAGAGACAGTCGATCCTGGAGGCTCCGTGGCACTGCCCTCCAAAATCTTAGAGCCTTGTGAGGCTTCCTCTGCCGTAGCAGCAGCAGTAGCAGTAGCAGCACCCGTAGTAGGCGTCTGCGCAGGTGGGGCAGAAACTTCTATTGACGAATCCGCGGCTGCTGCTGCAGAGAAACCTGAGGCGTTTAAATGGATAAGGGCTGTCTCTGTATAGCTGCTGTTGTGTTGTTGTAGGTATTCCAGCAGGGGAACTGGCCGCGTCAGAGGTGCCGGTGGAAGCAGTTGTTGGTAGCTGCTGTCTCCTGCTGCTGCGTCTTCCTGCTGCTGTGGTGAGGAGCTTTCCCACTGTGGGAGGCTTTGCACTGAAGCTGCTCCGGCTGGGTGCTGCTGCTGCTGCTGCTGCTGCTGCTGCAGTTGCTGTTGGCGCAGCCGCTGGCGCTGTAGAGTGTGTTCGTGCTGCTGCAGCATGCGGTCAATGCATGCCTTTATGTTGGGACTGCTGCTTGCTGCTTCTTGGAGATCCTGCAGCAGCATGGCCTTGGTGCGGCCTGCCCCTGCTGTCTTTATGGGGGACTGCAGAGGGAGACCAGCAGCAATCTCTCTCAGCAAAGAGATAGGCAAATCAGCAGATAGCTTCATCCCCTCCCCTCCTGCTGCTGCTCCTGCTGCTGTTGCTGATGGTGCAGGCTTGGGGTGTACGTCCCTCTTTTCAGGCTTCGCAAGCTGGAAGGTCGCTGAGGGCTGGCACTCTGCGGCTGTCTTTGCTGTCACAGTTAAGGGATCGTTTCCAGCTGCAGCAGAGACAAAAAGTTGGGCAGGCGGCGAGCATTGTGCTGCACCAAAAGGCCCCCAAGTGCGCGCCTTCTCCCTGAACGCCCGCAGACCCTGCAGATCCCCCGAGGGCGAGGAGCGCCTGGGCGGAGACAGAAAGCCTCTAGGGGCAAACCTGCACACAAACACACAGAGAAGGCAAAAGGCACAGCAGCATTTGCTGCTTCTGCGGCTGTTGCTGATGCTTCTTCAGTTGCAGCAGAAAGAGCCAGACAAAGGATCTCCTCACATGCTCATAAGGGATCGTGTCTCTTGAGATTTCCCAAAGGCTGCATCTTTGGCGGTGTTGCTGAGGCCAAAGTCGGGCCGTTGCCCCACAGGCAGTTGCGGTGTAGAGACACCTCCTGCTGCGGCTGCTGCCGTAACTGCTGCGTCTCTTTCTCTTTCAAGATCTTCTGTGCTCCCATTGCTATCCTCATGCCGCACCTGAAGAGACAGACGCAAATAGAGAAGCAGTAGCCTGCCAATCGGCGGTGAGTTAGGTGCTGCATGACTTGCTGCTGCCACCTCTCAACTCTTGTCTACTAGTACTGCGACAGTTGCGCTTGCTGTTGCTCAAGCTACTGCTGCTGCTGCTGCTGCTGCAAAATGCCTTACCTTCATAAGCAGGGACTGGGGATCGAAGACGTAAGGAACGGATCCCAGCTCCCCAGAGAATCTGTTTTTGCGAATTTCAAGTGAGTAGTGCATGTGTCTCTGTTTGTGTCTCTTAGGGCCCTGCCGCTGCAGCAACAGCTCTCGCTTGAGCTGCTGCTGCTGCTCGTGCCAATTGGAGACAGCCGCAGCACCTTGCCGCTGCAGTATGATGACGTTGTCTGCCTCCTGGGTTGACTTGACACTTCCGAAAACAGAAGAGAGACCCAAGGGCATGTTATCGTCCTGCAGCAGCAGCAGTACAGAACGCACTGTCTGTATCTCTCTGTATGCCGTTAAAAGCGTCTCTATCTCTTGATATCTTTGTGCGGCTATCTGTATTTCAACAGTCTGCTGCAGTGTCTCCTGCAGTGTCTCCTGTCTGCGGCTGACTTCTTTTCTGGGGTGAACGACGATAGACAGGTGGCAATTCCTCTGCGTGGCGAATCTGCGGAAAGCGGCAATTGCTGCGTTTTGCACATCCCACATGTCGACCTGCCTCCCCTGGCCTGAAAGCATAAATTGGAGATTGTCGATCACCACGTGCCCCACGTCGTGTGCATACACTGCGTAGTCCATTGCGTCCAACACCTGCAAAACAAACAATGCCAAAGCAAATGACAGACGATACCACAAAGACGTCACATGCTAGAGGTGGCAGCCAAACAGCTGCTGCAGCAGCAACAACAACAGCAGCAGCTGCTGCTGCTGCTGTTGCTGTTGCTGCCATTCTCCCTGTCCCCCCGTGGATCAGTCAAAGGAAGGAACGGAAGAAGTGTCTGCAGCCAAGTAAAACTGCGAGGCGGAAAAAGACCTTGAGAAAGAGCAAGAGACTGAGGAGCTATTGCGTGTTTGCAGCTGCACATAAGAGGAGCCAACTGAGAAGCAGCATGCTCAAGACATACAGCCGGTAAACAACTCTGATAGGTACAGTGAGAGACAGACAAAAACCAAGCACGACATCGGGGAGTGAGAAACTGCAGCAAGGAGACTCTTACTTCCTCCACACTCGTAGAGCCGTGAAAACGCAGCAGCCACAGGGGCAGCTGTGCAAAGGCGTCGGCAACGCGAGAAAAGTCTTTTCTGTTGCCCCCAGCTGTACCACCACTGAATTGCAGCAACATCATCCGCAACAACCTAACACACCCAACAACAGCAGCAGCAGCAGCAATTGCACCAGCAGCAATTGCAGCAGCAGCAGTCATTGCAGAACCAGCGATGGTACCAACAGCCAGTACAGCATCACTGCAGCAGCAGCGGCAGCAGCAGCTGCAGCAGCAGCAGTTGCAGCAGTAGCAATTGCGGCAGCAGCAATAGGAGCAAACGTACCTGACGTTGTTAACCTCAAATGATCCCCACAGAGTAGGCACGCCCTGTGCACAGAAGTCAAGAGATAGCTGAGACAGCGCCGTTGTCTTGCCCGCTCCCGTCCCGCCTGTCCAGATGCTCAACTCTCCCCGACGGAAACCCCCTGAAAAGACGCATGTGCACACATGCGAAAAGACAAGGAGACGCAAGGACACGCTGAGAGAGACAGGCAAGAAACGAACGGAGACAGAAGGGGACAACACGGTGAGAGCCAAAATCAACACGGATACATTCCGAAACCGAGTTGCACGGAGAACTCAAACAAAACGCGGAGACAGCCAGTAAAACTCCGCTGCGCTGCTGCTTTTGGGTGGCTTTAAATGCACAGAAAAGAGGGGCCTCACCGAGGATGGAAGTGAAGGCAGGTAATGTGACACTCTGGAGCCCTCGCGTTGTTGCTGCAGGGGCAGCAGCAGCAGCAGCAACAGCACCAGGTGCGGGGACAGCAGCAGCAGCAGCAGCAGCAGCAGCGCAGCAGCACGCAAACCAAGCGCGGCGCCAGCAACAACAGTACAAAACCGAATGCAACAGGAACAGCAGCAACAGCAACAGCAGCAGCAGCGCCTGCCTGGTTCAATTATTTCGTGTAACACCCTGGTCCTAAGATCTTGGAAGGTAAGGATTTGCTGATGAGGCACTCTGCGTGCTGACAACAGCATCGGCTTCAAATCAAAACCCGAAAGGAGACACTCGTTGGCATCCTTAGGGACACGCAACTCCTCTTCCTCCCCCTGCTGCTCTTGCTGCATGTCCTGCAAATCCTGCTGCTTCTGCTGCTGTTGCTTTTGCTGCTGCTGCTTCTGGTGCTGCATGTGCTGCAGCAGCTCGTCTGTACACCGCACGAGGTGACAGCGGCTGATGCCGAGCTTGGAGGCCCAGAGGTCCGCACCTTCGCGACCTGCATTGTCTTCGTCGAACCACTGCAGCAGCACCAGCAACAGAAGCAGCAGCAGCAAACTCAGCGTCAGCTACATCATACCATTTGGTAATATCCCATCATATCTGCATTAAAATATTTCCTTGTTGCCGCTGCTACTGCTCGGGTAGCGCAATCGCAACGTTGAAAAGGCTGCCGCTGCTGTTGCTGGTGCTGTTGATGCTGCTGCTGCTGCGTTTGGGGCGTGTGGAGTTACTGTCTCTCCTTGAGAATGCGGGCCTCACGAGCTGCCTCGCGGATAGCTCGACAGAGGGGACTTTGCGTGTTTCTTCTTACCAAGTAGACAGCTCGGAACCGTTCGAAGAAGGGCAGGAGGTGAGGGGGGAGACTGTTGGCCCCTAAGGGGACGGAGACAGTTGGCATGCCTGTCTCCTGCCAGATGGACATCGCATCGAATTCGCCTTCAGCCACGCAAATTGCGTCTCCAATTGCTCTGCCTTCCTCTGCTGCTTCTTTCTCTTCCACTTCACCAGGAGACACCGCTGCACCTCTTCGGCTTTTGCTCCTGCTGCTGCTGCTGCTGCTGTTCCAAAGCTGCCGCAGCACCACATCCGCACCGAAGAGACCCCAGCTGCCGCCAGCCCCAAAAGGCTCAAGACGCATGCAGCTCTTGTCGTCGATGCTGCGGACTTTCAGTCGAACTGGCATGGGCTTTGCAGTTGCTGCTGCTGCTGCTTCTGCTGCTGCTGCTGCTGCCCCAGAGCTACGCGGGGAAGGAGACAGGCTCAGAGCTGTTGCTGCTGCGCTGCTTGCTGCTGCAGGATGCAGCGCGGGAGTCCACGGAAAGGTCACGCAGCAGTGGGGCTCGCGACTGCAGTGGCCGAAGGAGCCAATATAAGACAGCAGGAGACAACAAGAGACAAAGGAAACAGACCAACAATGCCAGCCCTCCCCTTCTCAGCGGTCCTCAGGAGACAAAAGCAGAAACGACCCAGCATCAGCAACACCCTTACCACCATGAAGTGGCACCCACAGCAAGCAGCAGCAGCAAGAACAAGCCGTCCCGCAGCAGCAGCAGCAGCAGCAGAATGCAGCAGCAGGAGCAATACAGCAGTAATACGCAGCAGCAGGAAACTTACGGGCCCTCGCCACTAGCCGGAGGAAAGTAGAAAACGCCTGAACCTACACCAAACTCGAGAAGCTGCGGAAACACCTCAGAGCAGCAGCCCAACAGCAAATCCAAACAAGCAGCAGCAGCAGAAGCAGAAGCAGCAGCAGTAGCAGCAGCAAACACATACCGTCTCCACTTTGAGTCCCCGTGTCTTCGTGAGGTACTGCAGCACGCGGGCATGACAGTCTTCGCTGCTGCTGCTGCTGCCTGAAGCCGACGCTGCTGCTGCTGCTGCTGTTGCTAAGTTCTTCGCATACACATTTAACTGCTGCTGCTGCTGCACCGGCTCCACTCTGCTGCGTCTCGTGTCTCTTCCGCCATCATAAAACGGCAGACCTATTGCCTGCTGCTGCTGCTGCTGCTGCTGCTGGAGGTCCCCGCTGCCGCTGCTGCTGCTGCTGCTGAGGTCTCCCGTTCTGATTTTGAAGTCGAAGAGACTGCCCTTGTTGCCGCATCTGTGGCAGTAGAAGTTTCCTGAATTTCTGAAGAAGATAAGTTTGTTAAGATTGTCTCTTTTGTTTTTGTGCGGGGGACAAAAGGGACAGAAGGTCACCACAAACTTCTCCGCGTCTTCACTGAAGGGGAGCCCTTTGCGCTGCAGGTAACTTCTTATGTCTGGCGAGCTGTACATGTGGGAGTAGTGAGACACAAACGGCGTCCTGCTGCTGCTGCTGTTGCTAGTGTCCGCAGCAGCAGGCGGGATTGGAGTGTATGGGGAGACACCACTGAAGAAAGGCTGAGGGGGCGCAAAGCGCCACGGAACAGATCCGGGATCGGCATCACTCCTATCCGCCTGGTGCTGGTGCTGCTGCTGCTGCTGCTGCTGCTGCTGCTGTAGTAAAGGGCCTACAAAAGGAGATTGGCGGCCTCTACGCCCTCTGCTGCGGCTGCTGCTGTCTGCCGTTGCCTCGCTGCAGTTAACACTGCTGCTGTCTGCTGCTTCGCTGCTGCTTGCTGCAGGGCTACTGCCGTCGCTGCTGCTGCTGCTACTGCTGGTGCTGCTGCTGCTGCTGTCCCCATCCGTAGCCGCATCCTGTAAGGCAGCAGCAGCGGGTCTCCTCCTGAGTAAGGGGCTGCTCTTCCAAGCAGCAGGAATTGTTGCTGCTGGAGTTGCTGCTGTTGCAGCAAAGATCTCCCTGCCAGCTGGGGTGTTTGTACACCTGCCGCCACAGTGCCGCGTCTGCTGGACCTTCCCCACTAGAAACGCGCAACCGATATTGCTGCGGCTGCTACAGTTGCTGCTGCTACTGCTGCAGTTGCTGCTGCTGCTGCCGTTGCTGTTGCTGCTGCAGTTGCTGCTGCTGCTGGCTTGGTGCTGCGGCGCATGAAGCGCCAGCTGCTGTCGAGACCTGCTGCTGTACGCTGCACCAGCCGCAAAGTCGCAGCAGCAGCAAACTAGCAGCAGCAGCAATTTAAGAACCCCGTTGCAGCTGCAAGAAGCTTCCCATCTTCGTACTTTGGGTGTATGTCTCCGCCGCTGCTGCTGCTGCTGCTGCTGTTGCTGAGACAACATCAGGCCTTCAGCCGGCGTCATCTTGAGTCATCATTGGGGTGTCTGTACATCTCAGTTCTTCACCTCCTTACAACAGCAGCAGCAGATGCTGCTGCTGCTGCTGCAGAAGGGGCTGTCACTGGAGTGTCTCTTCAAGTATCTCGATTGTCCCTTCTTGCTGCGGGGCTAATGTGTAAGGGTTACAGCTGCTGCTGCGTTGCTGCTGCAGAAAAACAGACAACAGCTGCAGCAAAGGCTGGGCTCGAAGAGACACGCAAGTATTCCTAGAAGTCAGCTGCAGCGAAACGTTGCTCGTCAAGGCCCAGCAGCAACAGCAGCAGCAGCAGCAACTGCTGCTGCTCCT
Source organism: Eimeria falciformis (assembly GCA_002271815.1). Lineage (NCBI taxonomy): Eukaryota > Apicomplexa > Conoidasida > Eucoccidiorida > Eimeriidae > Eimeria > Eimeria falciformis. The sequence continues at coordinate 513,701 of NPHX01000687.1, forward strand.
CCGTGGGTGTTAGAAAAAATAAAAGGTCTTCCGTAAGAGAAGCTTCCTTTTCTGTTTGTGGCCCATTTCTCGCATTTTCTTTGCCTGCTGGTTTAACTTGAGTCTTGGGTGGGGTTGCTCGGACAGCAGCAGCAGCAGCAGCAGCAGCAGCAACAGCAGCAGCAACAGCAAAACACCACCAGCAATTATTGGTTTTACACTTCCATGAGTTTGCGTACACACAAACAAAATAGGCTTGAGAATCTCACTGTCTATTGGCTAAAATCCACAGGGAGTTTCTGGGCACTGGTACGCTGTACAAGACCAGCAGCAGTTCTGCTGCTGCTGCTGCTGCTATTGCTGCTGCATGCACTGGCCTAGCACGCAGCATCGATAGTGGCGGGGGGGTTGTGCTGTCCCTCGCAAACAACGCTTGAAACCTCAGCATCTTTTTGTCGTTTTTACTTTCAGTGTGCTGATTCTGTTGCTGCTGCCGCTGCTCCTTTCTGTGGTGTCTATACAGCTGGTTAGCTGCGCCAACTCCCAAAAGTTGCTACAGCAACACCGGCCTTTGAGTCCTTCTGCAGCAATATCTCATGCAGCGGCACACCGCCGCGGTGTCTTTGCTGCTGCTGATCTTTGTCTTATTGAGGTGTACGTACACCTGTTCCTTCCCACAACCAGTGATTCTGCTGCTGCAGCAGCACGAGGAGCTACTTGCTGCAGCACTGCAACACACAGCTATGACACGACCCAGAGCAGCAGTCGCTGCAGCAGCAGCTTCACGGGCTGCTTTGGCGACCAGTAACACAGCAGCAACAGCGGCAACTGCAGCAGCAGCTGCTGCAGCAGCGGCAACTGCAACAGCAGCAACTGCAGCAGCAGCTAGCGCAGCAGCAGCAACTGCAGCAGCAGCAACTGCAGCAGCAGCAGCAAATCGAGTGAGGCGGCACGCCACGTGCAAGAGTTGGCGCCGAAACAAGGCAGATGTGATAGAGAAGTGGATGGTAAGTACGCCCCATCTTTGCTGCTGCTGCTGCTACTGCTGCTACTGCTGCTGCGCTGCGGTGTATGCATGCTTTTTTACTTGCTGAAGTTTGTGTTGCAGCGTGAAAAAGGCCTTCCGTTTTTGGCCCTTGACAAGGTCCCTGCTGCCTCTTGGGGATTTCTGTAGGTGCTGCTGCTACTGCTGTGACAGCTGCTGTTGCTGCTGAAGTTGCTGCTGCTGACTGCTGCTACTGCTGCTGCTGCTGCTGGCGTAGGTATCTGTGTGGCTGGCGTTGCTGCTAAAACACGAGCTTTTTCAGAAGGCTCAGGGCGGCCACTGCTGCTGCTGCTCTAGCCTGGGGTTTTTCCTGCTGCTGTTGCTGTGTCTGCGCTGCTGCATTGCTGCTGCTGCTGCTGCTGCTATGCTGCAACGCAGCGACTTTGCGGGGTCCGAGCAGGTGGAGGCTTTTGAGAAAGCGACGGAGCGTCTCGCTTTTAGGGGCAACCTTATTTATCTTCACGATATCATCCCCAAGCAGCAGCAACAGCAGCAGCAACAGCAGCAGCAACAGCAGCAGCAA